>RYFJ01002909.1:0-117551 GCA_003991445.1 Oryza meyeriana var. granulata
ATGGTAAGAATAGAGCCGAACGAGGAATGAGTTGACTGCTGTGGCACTAGGCATGAATCAGTCATCACAAATCAGCTGTAGCTTAGCGCATCACAGATCAGTCAAACTGCTGAAATATGAATCTGTTATGTCTATAAGATGTAGGGAGAAGGAGAGGCACCTAGAGTCAATTGGCAACACTTATTAAACAAGATGATGATTTTTTCAGCGACTGCCTACGGCAAATATTGTTCCGCAACATGAAGCAGAATAAAGGCCATCACATCAGCTTAAGAGGCATTTGAATTTCAAGCGCAACCACATAATTTACCAAAATACACGCAAGTATCTACAAAACTCAAAGATGATTGTGCACTGGAGTCTTGATAAAAAGATGCACTTAGGGCTGTGCCTTTCTAGAGGCATAGATAATGATTAACCTTTTGCTTTGCTAGAAGCAGGATTAAAGAATATTCCAAATCCTGCCCCACGTTCCAACTCCATCTAGTAGAACATGCACTCTAATGTAGTTGCATGTTCTTCCAAGAGAAACGAATGCTAAAAAAATTCTTCAAAGATTCTTGCAAAGGGTCTTTCTTAACAACAGATGCTGACTCTCAGCAGCAAGAGCACATGACTGTCACTGCAAGTTTACTTATGAGGAACTGAGTTACATAAGACTAAGTAATGTTTTTTCATTAAAGGGCACAAGGATGACATCTGGAAAAATTATATAGCTGGCTAATGGGTATAGAGAGATCAATTACTGTAACAGTTGAAATCAAGTCCAAATGAACTGGGGTCAGTTATTTGAGTAAGACAGCTCAGACAACCAACATAGCAAATAGCAGTCTACACATGAGTTGCAGCACACATTGTAAACCTTATCGTGCAGATGCCTAAAAGAAGTGGATCTTCTCTGAAGCGTGTTAACTGCCATAACTATATAGAAAAGCTGTACCTAGAAAGGTCAAATTTAATAAATTGTGGAGAGAAAAGGGAGAGCAAACCTATCTGAATCTGATACCCAAATAATAACTCCAACATATCTTAATTGCTTAAATCTGTAAACTGTTTATGAGAAGTTCACAAGATTAGCTAAGAAGACGTGATTATGTATTGATCTATCTGTAAGAAAGATGGCTTGAATCCGAACTGAAACTGATTAAGAAAAATTTAAGAAAGCAGAACTGACATTTCCATAATCTTACTGTACGTTCTCTTAATACACTCCATATCACGTCTCTTCTTCTTTCATGAGATGGAAATACAATTTGCTATCAATCGCTGATAGCACAGATGCTTTACAATCAACAATGGCAGAGAATGAAAGAAAAATTTGACAAATACTCGGGACTTTGCACACCACAATGCAAATGACCATAATCAAGAGAAGTGTAGAAAAGGAAAGGAGAAGGAGAATCTTAATTATATTGATTTGTTGCTGGTTGTCTAGCGAAATACAAGTTACTGTAACAAAAAATAACTATTGAGAAACATTTGTAGAAAGGGAAATCTAGTTTGGAATCTATTACACTCTGCCTTCATGAGTTTTCAAATACAGTAAAATGTAGCTCCAATGAAGAGACAATCAGTAATATCATTGCAAAAAGGAGTTAGAGAACAATCTGAAAGAATTATCCGCCAAGAGGATGAGTAAGTAAGGCAACAGCAATACTAAAGTCTAACTTGACAAATATCGTGCTTGAAAGAAACTGAAAAACACAAAAATCGAAAGATGACCTCTTGTTCTGGTGGAAGGCATCCGAACAAAGATTTCCAATTCTATTCTCGCTTGCGCCCGTATGGCTGCCATACCAAGGTCTCTACAGTTAGTTTTAGAGTCAGCTTTTAGCACAAGTGGACGGCATTTTAGATGGACCCGGGTACTCTCATACTCCATTTAGCTTGAAGCTTCTAGTTTGTACACCAAGATTGGCTAGACGATCATTACCTCTAGACATTAAAGAGAATATGGAGCAATTAGCCATCTAAAAAGGTGTAGTATTCCTTCATTTAGATATTCCATCCATTCAAACATTATTACATGTTCACTGCATCTTTGTATTATAATTTGGCACTGTGCCTTGCAGATGTTAATTGGAGAATTTGGTGCCAAAGGAAAAGGGAAAGAACAAGCTTCCACTGTTGCAGCTGCAATGGTTGCAACGCCAACAAGAAGCAATTTAATTCCACCAGTCCATCCTGTCAACCTGGAACATCGCAAAAAAAAAAACTTAAGAATTTGTGTGTCAAACTGTCAATGCCATTCCTATTGTTGATGTTCAAATATTAATCATATTTATCTTTTGCTAAAGATATTTAACTAAGAAGGGTTTGTAACTTGGTTATCCTGGATGGCCGGATCATGGATGCATTTGGCTGAATTAACAAATTGCCTGTTTGAATCATTTTTGATGGATTTTTAGCTGTTGTATAACTATTCACTGTATTCGGGTAAATTGGGTTACCCGAAACCCGAACCCAAAATTCCAGGTACCCGAAATAGCGGGTACCCGAAATTTCGGTGCTAATCTCGGGTACCGAATCTCAAAACCCGAATTTTAAAAAATCCGAACAGCCCGACCCGAAATTTCGGGTTAACCCGAACGCCCGGAGTGAATCCACAGCCTTCAACAACGCGCGCACGCCGATACGAGATCATGGAAGAAAACCTCCTTCCCTGCACGAGGCACGAGGAGCATCAGCTTTTGCCACGCCGCCGCAAGCCCATGGACGCGGAGGACATCATCGCCGGTTGTTTGATAGCCGGCGCCGTCATCTTGATCTTCGTCTTGCCAGTTGTTGTGATCATCCAAAAGCTACTTTGCATGGACTACTCCACTCCCCCGCCACCGGAGATATCTGTCGTCGTGAATGGGTTCTCGGGCCTCGACGGCGCTGCCCGCGTCCCTAGGGCGTTCAACCTCTCGCTGAGCGTCGACAACCCCGGCGGCAACAGGCTCGAGGTGTGCGTGGGTGGCGAAGCGACCGTCCTGTACGGCGGCGTCCCGCTCGCCACCGGACTCGTGGAGGACCACTGCGTGCCGCCCGGCGGCGCTTGGCGGGGGACCATCCACGCGGCGAGCGGGGGCGTCGGTCTTCCCGCGGAGCTGGCCGCGCTCATGGCTACCGAGAAGCGCGCCGGCGGCGACGTGAAATTATAGGTTCGCCTCATCTCTCTCAACTATGGCTGGTACGTGAGGTGCACGCCGAGCCTAGTCGGCGAAGCAGCCTCGCCGATCCCTTGCAGCAGACACATAATCGAGGATCAATCTGACGGCGTTACGACACTGATCGGCGATTAAATTGAAAAATCACTCGCGCTTCAAGTATCTTCTTGCTGCTGAAGGATGTTATGTTCCATAGAGCTTTGATCTGTCTCGATCAATCTTAACTAACTTAGGCATGGTTGGAAAGTAGGGGAAGAGAGGAGCGGAAGAGGTTCACGCAAAATAAGGTGAGCTATTAGCATATGATTAATTGTGTATTAATTATTTTAAATTTAAAAAATAGATTAATATAATTTTTTAAAGAAACTTTTATATAAAATTTTTTTTGCAGAAAACGTACCGTTTAACAGTTCGAAAAACATGCTCACGGAAAACAAGGGAAACTTTTCTCTCAACATGGTGCCGAACTATGCCTTAGTGTGTATATATACTCCTTTGGCAAATACTTAACCATCAACACTATTCATATGAAAATTTTGACCATTTATTTTTTTGGCAAAAAAATTATAAGCGCATTCAAAAAGATATCGTATTACTCCACGCGGCATTTACATGTGTCCTGAATCGTCCTTGGGCTTGGCAAACTCCATGTGGAATCTTGTCCTCCACGGTTTGGATAACATCGATTCTTTGAAATCATATTCCTCAATTATTGTCGTGATCTTGGTACCGTCTTTGCCTTCAGCATGCCGTAGCACACCTTGGTTGCACAACATCCCATGCACCTATGACAATCCCATGATGCCCCTTGCGCACCCTTTGGCTTGGCTACTTTGCTCATCATTGACACCGGACTTTGGCTCCATTGGCCACTACTACTCTATGTGGCTACTGTTGGAATTGTAGATATGGTGAGAGTGGCCTGATGCACCAGAGCCGTGTAACCAGCCCAAGCATACCACGAACAATCGATGCGTCTGCCAGACTACTTCAAAAAAGAAAGAATAATTTCTAAGAAAATCTCAAAAGTCCATCTCATAAAAGATATGCATATGCACTTTTAGTACCATCTTGCTTATTCTACAAGAGAGACCACTATAAAGGTTGAGTGCTTTCCTAACCACTTGAATGTGTGGAGAGAACTAAAGGAACACGCATGCACTGGCTCGTCTGACCAGGGCCAAGGCTGAGGGGTACACGTGAATGGTCCACCAATATTGGCACCTCATAATTGTACAGACGCAGCTTCCTTTTGCAGTTTTATTTTGCTATATTTAACGGATTATCCGGTGTTTGTTCCTAGAACTTACCTGACTGTCCGGTGCGTTGAAGTGGCATGGAGTTCGGATAGTTTACATATGACTTATCCTATTTGGTTACGTTTTATGGTGATCATATAGGTGTCCTGATCACACGTTCTAATATCTCTATAAATATCGAGCCGTAGTCTTCACGCAATACATGTGAAAACAATCTAGTGTTTGTCTTATCCTCTGTACTATGCCATCAAACTAGTCTACTCCATCTTTCTCGCCGATGTGCACCGGCGATTGAGAGAGTAGGTCTCCGAAAACGTCACCTTCGACTTTCTGCACCTGGAGAGGGTGAATAACGATTTTGGAAAGCGCGTCGCATGATTGCTCGTTGTTCATTCACCACCACTTGTTTTCCTCTATGTTCGAACGTTGCGCGTCGTCGTTAACATCTTGTACAACGTATTATACGTGCGATGTGTGCTGCTACTCCAAACCCTCCTGAACAGAACCGCCGGTACACATCAGTCATATTCCATGTATTTGATCTATTAATGTGTAGTTTTATTGTATACATGTTTGGATCATATCCATATGAGATGGTTCTGTTATTCAATCTAATTGTTGTTATGTTTTATTTATGGAATTATTGAGTACTCGTGTCGGTTTCTACTTCAGTCCAAGTGTCTATGTTGCTTATGTTTGGACTATAGGGATATTAGAGTATATGGTTAGATTGGATATAATCCGGTTGTTATGTATGATAGGATTAGTTTTTATCTTTTCTCTCTTGGATTGCTTAAGATCCAAGCCATATAACTCTGTTTATACACTGACCTTTAAGACTCAATACATCAATCTAATTACATAGTAAATCTCTCTTGTACACGCTTTCACCTAGGAGGAGTCCCATCATCATGTCTTCCCGAAGACTTTCTCCAATCATCCGACTTAAGAATGTGACTCTGTTTTTCCTCTGAAAACACTCAATCTAGATGAACGGGGCCTAATTTTTTTTAGGGAATTGTTATTTGTCAGCCGGCTAAAATTTTTCTGTTGTTCAGTCAAATTTGTGGCCGTCGGATGTCATCAAGATTCGTGTTGGTCTTACTGGCCCGCTAGACATTCCGGGTTGAACCCATTTTATTTCCGTACAGACTCGAGGCACACATGAGAGGTGTTTCAGTAAATGGTGACATGTTTTGCATCGTGCAGTTAGGAATTTGGATGAAAAGACCAAAATTTTCAACTGTTTGTCACGTAGACAGACCTTTTTTAAAAAATTTTGTAAGTAAAAAAGGCATATACATGGTACTCTCTCCATTACAAAAAGCTTATCACTATAAGATTTAAATTTGTCCCAAAAGATTAACACTAATACTATTTATCCCATCTATCACATCTCCTTCAAAGTTTTTTTTATCTTATTCTAACTATTCTCCCACTCGTAACCACTTATATTACTATCATAGGATGTGACACAGCATAAACAAACCGGAGTATAGCGACGCAATTCTAAAGATCAAACCAGTCGCAGCGGAAAAGTTGAGACATCATCTGACAAGGAATAATAGTCGACTACTAAAGTCAAACGGCTGCACAGTGAAGCATATTGAGAGTAATTTTCTAAAAAAAATTGAGACCTCATCGGAGACTATTCGTATTGACAGTCAAACGGCTGCATAGTGAACCATATTCTGATCGATTTTCGACATTTATGCATGCGAAGCCGCGAAGGACGAGACTATTCGTCGCCAATGATATCATACCCATACAGCGCGATCACCCTACAATATAGGTGGCCAAACGGGCCGTCCGGTCCGGCCCGGCCCTAGCACGATAGTGGCACGGCACTATGCGGCACGGCCCGTGTAGGCACGGTTCCTGTAGCGGGCCGTGCCGTGCCGGCCCGCGTGCCTCCCCCCCGGCCCAGGCACGGCACGCCGAGGTCGTGGGCCGTGCCGTGCCGGCACGGCTCGTCGGCGGCCCACCGTGCCCGGGCCGGCCCGGTCCGCGACGCCTGCCGCCGCGCGTCCGGCGTCCCCGGGCTCGGCGCTTGCCGCGCCCTCCGCCGCCGTCTCCCCGCTGCGCGCCGCCCCCTCCACCGCCTGCTGCCGTCCTCGGCCTCCTCCCGGCCTCCTCGGTCCTCCGCCTCCTCCCGCCGCGTCGGCCTCCCGCCGCGTCGGCTCCTCGGCTCCTCCGCCTCCTCCCGCCGCCTCGGCCTCCTCCGCCCCCTCCGCCGCCGCTCCCGCGAGCGCTCCCCGGCCTCCGCCGCCGCCTCCCGCCTGCGCGCCGCCCCTCCACCGCCTGCCGCCGCCTCGGCCTCCTCCCGGCCTCCTCGGCTCCTCCGCCTCCTCCGCCGCGTCGGCCTCCTCGGCTCCTCCGCCTCCTCCCGCCGCCTCGGCCTCCTCCGCCCCCTTCGCCGCCGCCTCCCGCGAGCGCCTCCCCGGCCTCCGCCGCCTGCCGCCGCCCTCCGCCGTCGCCTCCCCGCCTGCGCGCCGCCCCCCGAGGCTGCCGTCCGCCGCCTCCCCGCCTGCGCCGAGCCCCGTGCCGGCTCGTGCCCCGTGCCCCGCGCCTCTTGCCGTGCCCGTGCCCCACGCCCCTTGCCGTGCCCGTGCCCGCGCCCCCGCCCCGTGCCCAGTTCCCGTGCCCGTGCCCCGTGCCCGTGCCCCGTGCCCAGTGCCCGGTCGGGCCGCTACAGTCCACGGGCCGTGCCGTGCCGGCCCGCCGTGCCGCACCGCCGGCCCAGGCACGGCACGGCTACTCGGGCCGTGCCGGCACGGCCCACGGCCAACCGTGCCGGGCCGGGCCGGGCACGGTTACTGTAGCACCGTGCCAGGGCCGGCCCGACGGGGCACGGCCCATTTGGACATCTCTACCCTACAAGGCGAAGGCAGCGACGGCGACGACGACGACGGCTCATCCAGCTTGACCCGACACGACAGCAACCTCTTCGCGTCCAACATGCTCCGCTCAAGCAAGAGGTCCACGTCAAGCTCTGCCGCCCGCGACCGCCGCTCCGACGCCATGCGGTGGTGCAGCTCGTCGGAAAGCCCCACCTCGGCGCCGACGGCGACCATCCTCACGAGCCTGTCCTCGTGCTTGCCCACGCAGAACCCGGGCACGCGGCCCCAGGCGAGCACCGCGCCGGCGTAGGAGACGGCCACCGTCCCGCGCTCCTGGCAGACCCCGGCCCGCTCCTCCGGCAACCGGACCGGCCGGCCGCCGACGGCGTGGAGCGTTAGGTTGAACGCTGGGGATATGGTGGGCGGCGGGGTCGGGCCGTCGAGCCCATCGAAGCCAGCAAGATCGACGGAGAAAGTAGGGAGGAGGATCTCATCCGTGAAGAAAACAGGACAAATGAGGTAACCAAGCAATATAACCAAGGGCACCACTAATGCCGCCGTGATAAGGATGTGCTTGCCGGAGACGACGGCAGGAGCCTGGCACGATGTCTCTGCATCCTTGTCTGACACCATGGCAGATTGCTGGGGTGCAAATAAGCAATATGGATAAATTTGCAGGCGCCGATAGATTTACTAAAGAGTTGGTTATGATTTATCGGACGGAGTCAGTTTATATCTTGGATAATCAGTTAGTTTCGCCTAAAGATGCGAAGTTTGCAAGAGCACTACATAATGCATACGCGAAGACCAAGCCTTTTCCAATTCGAACTATCCCTTCATAGGCTTATTGTTTTTTATCTCAAACAATATTATGGCACATCTCTGGGAGAAATTTATTTCGGGAAGACATTGGAAAAGAACAGAGCAGAAGAAATTCGTGATGAATTAGCGTACATGTAAATGAACGGGAATTGGATCGATCTAAAACCAAGCAAACCACGACAGACGGACGAATTTCCCACAGAACATGGCACACTATCTTAGATTCTGAATAGAATTTGTGGCACAATGCCTTAACACAGAAAGTCCAAAACTTAAATTATCATGGGATCCCAATAACAGTGGCTGGCACAATATTTCAGATTTAGGGACATCAAACATCACTGATCAAAATCTCAACTGGTCACCCACCAAAATGATCTAAGCAGCAGCAACCTCCTTTTTAAGCTTAGCAAGCTCCTGCCTGATAGCACCACCACGCTGTTCATATGCCAATCAGAATCAGAATATCAGATGGTGCATGAGCAAAACCTTCAATAAAGGTACTAGAGTATAGTGCTGAATATTACCTTGATCTTCGCCAACATGACCTTGAACCTGTCAAAGTCATTGAGCGATGCTCTCCTCTTCTGGACAATCAGCTTCTTGCCCCATGAGCTATTCTCCCACTTGTTCTTCACATCTGTAATCAGGATCGCAATGGCGTTCAATTAAAATTGCGATTCACAAAGAAAAGTTCAAAGTAGAAGAATGGTTCATTACCTGCTTCCTCCATTGCCTTAATCAAGGTAGTCTTCTTAGGAACACGCCTGATGTCAATCTTGATGTCAGTCAGAGAAAGCCGCTTGAAGTTAATCTGGCAGCGGACCATATCAGGGGCATCAACAAGTGCCTGAAATCACAAAAAAGCAAAGGCATCAACCACTTAAATCTCCAAACAAGTATAGATGAATAATGACAAGAGTACACACATGCAGTTAAAATATTTTACTCATGAAGCAACCAAGTATACACATGGAGTAGAAAGGAGATCATATTGAGAAAGTGGCTATTAGTTCTTTGGGGGAACATAGTGGACACATTATTCAAACATAATTAATCCATATCTTTCCAGACCATCTTACAGGAAAATAAGATGCCAGTCCAGATATACATCATAAAAAAAATCACCATGTAAACCTATTAAAATAATCTACCAATAGCATGTAGTATCATCGAATCAACATCAGAAAATAAATATAAACCATAATCCAACATGTCAGAAATCTTTTTGAGATAAATTTCACTAGTACAACATATATCAGGCTGGAATAAAGAGACAGATACATTAGTACATGCCGCTGCTTTAGAAATGATGGAAGGAAAAAACAGTCCGAAGCACCCTTTTTCCATTTCAATCGTCAATCAGTCCATTACATGTTAGTACTGCCCAAGGAAAAGTTTAGGAGATTTAAGATCAAATCTAACGCCCAAATTCTGAGGCTAAAACTACACATTCCACATCCATACAGCAGAAACAATGCCCTTGCCAACAAGCCCGTGCCTTTTCATAGAACTTCCATTGGGAGAGCCAACGTAAACTAGCAGGCTTCACTGTATCCTACATTGTCGATCATTTCAAATGCTAACTACCGAATGTAACCGTAATAAGGAGCTAAAATCATAAGGCCCAATCAGCAAACAGCTAAATCTCAGTCTATGCAAACCATGCGCACAAAACTAGGCATATTAACTTCTCGTGACAGTACCTCACTATCTCAAATCCTATCCACACATCAGCACAAGCGCATCATCAACAAACAAAGAGGAGGGAGACAGATCTAACCCACCCTGTTCTGGTCGACGACATCGACGATGACGACGAGGCGGCCGTAGTCCTTGCCGTAGTTCACCAGGGCCACCCGCCCGATCTCCACGAACCTCTTGAACGGCTGCACAAACACAGTAACAACGCGCGCATCAGCACACCAACCCAAAGTCCCATGCCGACGAGATGACGAGCACGATTTCGCAACAACTCCCTACCATTTCCGCGGGAGGAGAGGCTGCGGCGGCGGCGGCGGCGGCGGCAGCGGCGAGACGACGGGGGAGGCGCAGTGCGACTAGAGGAGAGGAAGGTTCAGATGTGGCGGATCTATATAGCCGAGGGGGCGGGTCCTCCTGAGCCGGCGGATCTTGTGGCGAGCGATTCCTGTCCGTCCGATCTAGGTTAGAGTTGTTGGAGAGGGTATAAGGTGTGGTTGACTGGGCCACGGCCCAGGGGAGGGCTGGATCGAGATTTTGGGCTGTTGTTGCTTGGGCCGATCTGACCTGTGGTTGAAATGGACATCTCCCAGGTAGACTCGCTGTGCTGATTTTGTTGGCCCTAAAGCTTTGAAATGTTGAATTGGCCCAAATAGGCGCCATTTGATAGAGCTTCCGTCCTAAATCCTGGTTCGGTAGAGTTAGAGCCCAACAAAAAAGTCTAGCTCTACTTAAAAAAATAGAAAATAGAGTGGAGAAGGTTGGAGCACTCCAAAAAATTAAACTGCAGGGTTGGAGCGGCCTCTAGGTATTCCAAAGCTCTAACTCTACCGAATCAAGATTTAAGAGCAGGCTATAGTAGGATATAGACGGTTGAAACAAATAGAGTTATTTGCACCTCTGAATCTGCCTATGCCTACTCCTCCGCGGTTTCAGATTTTTCAGAGTTCAAACTCAGCTCAAATTTTCGATCATCCTTGAAGGCTCAAATCTATCCACACAATTGCTCATCCCTCTTTGCGGTGTCTGAACTCCAAGCGATTCAGAACTCATCATCTCTGTCCCAGAAGTTTCAGAACTCCCCAAGCTGACTAAGCATCCATCTATGATCTATCCATGCATCCGCTGCAGGTGTAGCCTGCACCGAAACATCTCTCTCAACGAATGCATGCGGCACCTCATGCTTCGTACGAGGAACAGAGGAGGCACCACTTCGCGGCATCTCTCGGAAGAATCTCCTCAAATTGGCTTAGACAACCGGGCCGATCGCGAAGCCCTTTACACCTCCGACGCATCCGCCTAAATATGGCAGCTCTTATCTTGAGAGCCAGCGACCTAATTAGCCATATATTCCTGCACTGCATACCTTGCTTAATACGTACTGTAATACAAAGGGCAATATATGGATGGACAGGCTCGTTTGTTGCAGGATGCAGCCACAAATCCTCTGAAATATGTTGCTAAAACGTACTGTAATAACACACGACGATGCAATTCAGGTGAGTGGTAATTGCGTCCCTACTGGCGCTTCTCGAGCACCAGGTTGCAGGGTCATATATATGGACACTTGCATCGCCTTTCCTACGTCCATTAACACTTTCCAATTTGTTTAATTGCTTGCTAACTTTGCTGAATCCCTCTCTATATGAATATAAATATCCCTCCACCTCTAGCTCTAGCTTTCCAAGGCACCAAGAGAAAGGCACGAACTTGATTGGCAGGTGTTAGAGGCGATTCTTTGGGCGCTGGAGAGATGGAGGACGAGAAGAAGGCGACGACCATGGAGGAAGTGAAAGTGGAGGAGAAGGAGACGGCGGCTTCTGATGTGAGCCTGAAGGAGCTGTCCAAGAAGCTCGATGACTTCGCCAAAGAGAGGGACTGGGAGATGTACCACGCCCCGAGGAACCTTCTGCTCGCCATGGTTTGCTCCTTTCTTGATCTCTCCCCTTTTTTTCTTTCTGAAATTCTGATCTTGTTGCTTGCTATCGGTACCGTACTTATCCTGCAAAGCTGCCACTGGAATTGCTAAGCTTTCTTTCCATGTTGTTCCTCCGCTAGTGATCACAGTCTTAAAATCACATGGATCTAAAGAATTATGAGTGTTTCTGTTAGTTCTCGTGCCCACTAACCAAAAGGAAATACTAATATGAAACAGTAGGAAGATGGCCACTAGGCTTAGTTTTGTTTTGGCTTAAAGCGTTTCAGGGACAGGAGAGATTAAGCAACACAGTTCAGGTGCAGAAAGTTTTAGATGTCAAGCCGTGATATTCTTCTGGATCAAGTCCCACGACAATTTCATTGCATTCCTTCACCCTTGATTCCTTATTATTATTTGCTTTACAACTCAAGTGTGCATTATAATAGTATCAGGTCTCAGAGAGTACCTCACTTTTATTGCAGTTAAATATTTGATTAATGCTGCAAGTCGCACTATACTCGCTAGTCAGTATTCAGCATCTTTGGAACAATGCATGCACATGAACAATGTCTCCATCAGTTAAAAGTAGTGAACTAGATTTTATTGAATAGGAGAACTGTCTGTGGTGGACTATTTTTAATTGATTGGTTCTAAAGCCATCATAGATTTGTTGTCCCAAAGCATCATTGCATTGATTATTTTGTGTAGATTAGGTTATCATAATAGAATGTGTTTTCTATTGAGTATTGACCAACCGCTCAAGAAGATTATTCTCTCCTATTAGTTGTTTGTTACTCTAGATTCGTGACATCTATCAAAATTATTCCTTCCAGATAGCTAAATGTTTTTGGACGGCTCATATTGTCCCTTCGAATCGGCCATACACTTCACAATTTTTCACCCGCAAAATTAACATCTCACTATCTACCACACATATGTAACGAAGTCACGAGAAAGAATCTAAAACTCAGTGGTTCTGTCCTTCTGTTTTACAAACTTCATATAGTTACATTTACAAGGGCAAGAACTAGTTGGTGGTCACTCTTAATCTCACCTATATATTCCTTACCTTATTATTTTTTCTTGTACTTCTAGCACGCATCATAGTATCATACTGTGCCTGAAATATCATGCTGTTTGCTAATGGAGAAAGAAATGCCAAGTTGCTCATAACCCGTGGCCGGGGTGCTGCTTTCATGGCACGTGTTTGTCCTAGCCCCTTGGGGAACATATTTCCTCTGTCGATGTCAAAACGACTCAAAATGCTGGAGTCTGACGTGCCAGTGCCGGTCCAGCCTGCCTAGTGAGGGATCACCATCCACTCTGACTGAAGTTTCTGAATCAGCAGTGCCATTCACTTGTCATCTTTTCAAGCCTGTCCTTTTCCTATGAGAAACATGTTGCTGAAGAAGTCTAATTCCACATCGAATGTATATTGCATCCACATATCAGCAATGAGAAAAAAATGCTCTTGCAGACATGTTCGGTGATCTTTGATAGCGTTGGGCCCTCCTCACATTCCATTCCAGTTTCCAGATTCCCGTAAAAGACATGTCCTTGCGTGCAGCACATTTGTTCGTTTGAAAAATTCATTCAGCGTTTCACCGTTTATCACATCTGAAGGAGAAAATATACAGACATGATGAACCTTTTCTTTTCACGTCATGATCTGCTTTGTCTGACAGTTTCGTTCTTGGCAGATTGCTGAGGTCGGGGAGCTGTCGGAGCTGTTCATGTGGAAAGGGGAGGTGCCCAAGGGCCTTCCCGGGTGGAAGGAGGAGGAGAAGGAGCACCTCGGCGAGGAGCTCTCCGACGTGCTGCTCTACCTGATCCGGCTCTCCGACATGTGCGGCGTGGACCTCGGCGACGCCGCCACCAGGAAGATCGTGAAGAACGCTGTTAAGTACCCTGCGCCGTCGAAGAAAGCTTGATGATCTGCAGGCACGTCGTGTGCTCGATTGTTCGATGCGTTTTTCAGTGCCTGCGTGTACTGATGCTGAGAATCTCTCTCTTGGTGACAAGCTGAGAACTTGGTCTATATGGCCTTTTTTTAAAAAAAAAAGTAAGTGAGGTTATGGTTCATGAAAGCTAGAACTGAATATTCTCCTTAGACTATGGTATGATATAGTAATCTCTTTTGGATTTTCTGTTCTTCGCTTTTCGATGCTTTGTATGGTTCAAATGAGAGTTCAGTTCTTACAAAGAGCTTTAACTAAACAAGCAAACAAAACGGCCTAGCTTAGTTGGTTAGAGCGTCGTGCTAATAACGCGAAGGTCGCAGGTTGGAGACCTGTATGGGCCATTATTTTTATTTTCTTTTTTCTGCTCAATGCGCATAAACGGTTACTAGGCCCAAATTTGTCCAACGGGGCCCAAATTTCCTTTCACGGCCACATGTCCCTTTCAGGTTCATTACATGCTTACCCATCTATCGGCTTCCATCCGAGCCCATTCCTGTGTTCAATCGGCCTGGAAGCCAAACCCACCCTTCCGTTGGATCGGTCAGGTCAGCTAGGTAATCAGAACTTGGACAGACGAATCGTCGAATCAGCTGAGACCACGGGACCAGCTAGCTAGCGTCGCCTTTCAGCCGCCACGCGCGACCTGGGATTGGGGCCGGACACCTGCAACTGCAAGATCGTTCGATCGATCGGCTGATAAATTCCAGATGCATTCGATTAGCCGGGGAGAACGCCATTGCCTGGAATCCTGGATCAGCAGGGCAGGACGGACGTTGGCACGCGTTCTGGCGCATAATCCAGCAACCACCGCACCGTGTCTACAGAGATTTTATACATATTAAATAAAATAACACATCAATATATATAATAATATGGTAAAAAATTAAAGAGAAGAGATATAAGTAGCAGTTTCATCGGGTGCTCACCGTTTCCAATACATTAGAAACTATATGAAACTCTCATTAAGAGGGTTTGTGTTTCATCTCTATATGTTTTATCAACTCTCATTAATCATTAGAAATAATATTTAAATAATATGCTGGTATATAAAACTGTGATATAAAATTTTATATTAAGAGAAGTAGCTTTCTCTGTCAACTTAAATATACGCGGTCTCAGGACCAGATGCAATCAGAGCGCGCGCCGGCTGGCCATGCATCATTGCATCGATCGGTCTGCAGGTTGGGAGGCTGTCCCTTCATAGGGTACTAGCTAGGCGGCTAGCTATAGGATCATCTCTCGTCTTCTAACAAGAACTGAACAACAGTTAGCGATTTTGACAAGATTCATGGGATGCCGTGCACGCCGTTGCGATCGAAATCCATCGATCAATCAATAGGTTGGGGTCGATCATAAGTAGTATGCATCTATATCTCGTACGTTGCCGTGTCCTTAGTCGAAGCTAAACGTACCTTCATGCATGCATCTGTAGATGGATCGAAACCCTGCAATAGCATAACAATAGATAATTGGGTGAAACTTCAAAGATGGCGGCCAGTTCAGAGTTCAGTACATGAGCCGGAAAGTTAGGTGCAGTCATGCAGCTCCATGCATGAATGTGTGCCTGTCCATCTATCTGAACCGAACCAAATCGATCAGCGCAGGCATGTACACACACCACAAACACAAGAGATAATCAAGACAAGTACACAAACGTGTGAGCCTCAACTTGGCCACGAAAGATGCATGGTAGCACGCGTGGATTCATGCATGGAAGGATCCAAATGTTCTACTTTCAGGGACATGTTCATGGAAGTTATCCTACAGTGTTAGTGAAGACCTGATCTGTCCACACTTGCATGGCATATTATATTATCTGCATCAAACCTAATTTGGTTGCTTATTGTTCCCTTAAACTAGCTAGCTACCTGCATTGGTCCTACTAATTTTATCGTTTGGGATCGAGATGATGGCCAGATCGGTCCAATTTTCCAACGTTGGTGAGGCAGCCCGAGAGATTTAGGCCGCTTGTTCGTGCTTCTGGCTTGTGTTTATATCTTAGTTTTTATTAGTACGTTTCTTAAAATATAAAACGACGTATTTTTTAAAAAACATTCTAATCTCTCAAGCGAATGGGGCCATATATATCCCAACCCGCTAATAATCAAATAGTTAATACTTAATTAATCACACGCTAATAATATTTCTTATTTTACGTGTGGCTTATAAGCCGCAGCAAATCTCACAAGCGAATGGGGCCATATATATCCCAACCCGTGAATCAGCCTGCCCCAATATAATGCATGATCTGTAGCTTGCCAAGTTGGAACTTGAGAGTATATCGCCAACTTCTTCGCAGAATCAGAGTGCATCAGAACAGAAATTCTCCGTGAAGCCCTACACGAATAAAATAATACGGTAGCTTGGTATTCTCGTTAATCCTGTGGATTAATTTATATCATTATTGACGATCGATACACTCTTGAGTATACATCTCTAATACCGTGGCCTCCGTCGGATCGACATCGCACCGTCGTAATAATTGTTTATGCAATTGCAGACGACGATTGGATCGGCCGTGGGGCGAACTCGGAAGCAATAGATCCTCTATTCTGATCGTCTCTCTTCCGTCGCGGAATCATCTGCTAATTTGTCGTGTAATTCTCCGCTAGACCCGGTTTCAGAGAGCGCTTATCATTCGCTTTTCAGGTTTTCATCATCCTCTCCTGCTGTTTGTTCCAATCATGCGTCCATACAGGAAGAGCTTGCTAGCCATGGTTAATTAAATCTGCGTCCTGATCGACCGTGCCGATCGAGAAGATATATCCTCGCGGCACGATCTCGGGTGAGCGGTGACAACTGAGAAAAAAGAACAGTTAAAAATTTTTACTTCTTTTGTTTAAAAATATAAGGTGTTTTTATTTTCGTAAAATTAACATTTAAAATTTTTTACTAATAATTAAACAAAAAATATCACTATATTTGTATTTGAAAATATTTTTATATGGTGTTAATTTCGTAGTCGTTGATAATATATTGTGAAAGAAACTAGTGATCAAAATATAATATTGAAGATCGTGTAAAAATCTAATACGTCTTATATTTTTTAATGGATGAAGCACTCTACGGTTCACACTTGAAGTCTGATATGTCTGCAAGCGTTTGCCGGTGGCCATTCCTCGACAAAACTCTGAGTCAGAAAATGCAAATTAACATAACACTAAAGGAAAAGAGGGGGCAGTGCTTGAGATCTAACAAGCTACTCCGTAAAGGAAAGGAGTAGCAAGTAGCAACTAGCTGGGAGAAGAAACGGTGCAGGTGGCCAAGGAGAAAGGCCAAACTGAGCTCGATACTTCGTAATTAATTAATTAATAGCAGTTGTTCAGAACTGTAGTCTGTCTCTTTCAGAAGAGTAGAGTGTGACATCATAGCTGATGCTGGCCTCTAGCATGAGAACATTTGGCGCGCAACAGGACGGCCAGCTGTGAGTCTGTGACGGGATAACGAGGCCTGTGTTTTTTTGTGTAGCCAAGCTGCCGCCAGCCCGCGTATCTGCATCGCAATATGTCGTTGATGTTGTGGCCGAGTTGTTGCTGTCAGATAAGCCCCCGAGAACAAAGGGATGGGATGCCTTGTAGATTTATCATTATAATTCTCGCGTTAAATGGACACTAAGTAAAAGACCTTGTTTGGTATTATTTTGTAAATTAAAGTTGGATTCCAGATATCTTTGATGTCAAAAACTGGACACTTGTAAGATTCTGTTTGACACAGTTCCAAATCCCATATACACACTAGATTTAAATTTTGTAACTTAAATTATAATGATTAAAGTTTAAAATTTTATTTAAAATAGGAACAAAATAATTAATTTAAATATTATCAACGTAATCACAGAGCTAGATTCATGGATTTATGCAGCTAGGACTAAAAATGCCCAATTTCAAAAATCATAGATCCAAAGCTGTAACAAATAGAACCTAACATCATGTCATGTCATGTAGGCTTTCAGAATGTCATTGGCCCTGACGGTTTCCGATTTAATGGTTTCACTTTTCAACATGCAGATGTGTGACTTCAGTATCTTCGATCAGGAATAGGCTGAATCTTTCACAGGACAACAGGCTGTCGACTAGCCGAAAAGCTCTCTGTGAAGCATAAAATTAACATTGGCATGTTTATTGCACGACTATAAAACGATTTTTCTCAATACTTAGGTTTTATTTTTTATAGACGGACTATAAAAAAAATCTCACTTGTAATAATAACGGGAGGTGTAATAATAATGGAGTTCCTGTAAATCTAGCCCCACCGGTAAAAATCGATTTTTACAGCTGGGTCTTAAGAAAGGCTAATTGTGTATATTGTGAGGGCTATTAAAAAGACGATGCAGGACACGGCCGAGGAGCAAAGTCCTCTTTCCCCTCCCTCTCAGCTCTCCCTCTCTCCCCTTAATTAGCACTGCCGCCTCCCTCCCCCCTCGCGCTCCGCGTCCTTTTCTCTGTCTCCTCCATCACCATCGCATGCCTTCGTCCCCAGCCGCACCACCCTCCCCCTCACGAGCCAAAGCAAGGTCGCACCAGCAACGAGCGGAGTGGCCGGCGTGGCCTTAGATTCACCGATGGGGAGGCCAAACCAGCCCCTGCCATCGGACATGGAGGTCGATGTTGCGGCCCATTGCCCCTCCATCAATGGTAGGCTCACTAGCATAGAAAAGCCAATCTCTACCAGCTCGGCTTGGGCTGGCAGGGATTGGTGATCTCTGTCGGCTCATGGCGTTGGATAGAAATTTCCCGCCCACACAGCCATGAACCGATGGTTGCTGATCTAGGGGGCGCCCTTTTCTCCTCACTCATAGTGCTAGAGCTCACGAGAGAGGCGTAGATGTAGCACCCGTGTATCATCTTGACGACGATGACAACGCCACAACCTCCCCTTCTCTATGCTCCTAGCCGACGGTGGGGATGATGGATTTGGTGGCGCAGTTGCTCAAGAGTGCCGGATCTAGCGGCATCGGCATGGCAATGGCTACCAGGTCAACACGCGGCTGAACAGCAACAGCGACGAGACGGCCTCGGCTTGGTGTGCTGATCTGTTGATTCCGCCCTCTTCTTGATGTTGCTAATCTATTGCTCCACGCCCCTCTTCTTGATGCTGTTGATTAGTTGATCTGCTTGATGCTATTTTGGAGCAGGGAAATTGTACTAGAATGCTTGATGCCGTGATTGTAGCCTTTTGCAACAAAATGATCTGAATTTTAAATTTTTTTTGTGCCAAAAAGAAGTTTGTACAGGTGGGTCACTGCCACCTGTGAAAACCAGATTTTCACAAGTGGTTGTGGAACTGTCTGCAAAAATAAATGAATTTCACATGCTTTTTGTTAGAGACGGGTCGTCGATCTGCTTGTGAAAATCCGTTTTGACCGCCTGCGAAAACAGTTTCTATAGTAGTGTTGTTCTACCAAACTTCTTTTTTTTAAAAAAATATAGTACAGACACAGACGCTTATATACACACGCGCACACTTACCTCTATAAATGCACATACACCCTATTCATATGGACTTTATTAATAGACTAGACCGATATATCTTAAGATTGATGATGTCACCATAAGCGTCTCGCTATCAACGGATATGTGGCCTATCACTAAAAAAATAATTAGCTATAAATACGAGTATCCATGCTTAGTCTATGACTTGAGCTTGGTTTGGATAGGTTCCACCATGAGCGATCTTTTTTTAGATAATGAAAATAAATTTCTAGCTTCTGCTGTAAGACACACAGCCATAAGGTTCCACCACAAAGGATCTAAGCAGCCGAGCTATAATTGTTGGCTTAATAAGTAATAACCCAACTTCACTATCCAACAACATTCTCTTTTACTTCAAATACTTCCAGGCAAAGCCCAACGGTTGCCATAACATCCTTACATGCATGTTAAATGAACAATACTTTTTTTTGTATTTGTTCCACCACGCTTGAATTTGACATTCTTATTGCCCCCCGTTTCATAGCTTATTCCGTACGACGAAGCCATAATTGTGATCGTTTGATGGTATATACGAAATGAAAGCTCTCTTATTCAACGCTGCTAAGATCGCTCGCCATTCGCCATAGTGAACTCCTGTATAGCACGATCCATCGCTACTGATCTGAGGTGCCTGAACCTAGACAGAGGCACCAAACCAAAACCGGACATCGAAGGCTCGATCGACGGGGCCCCGCCAAGATGACGCACGGCTGCTACCTTTCCGGTCCCGAGATTATGCATCGGAAAATTGCCGGTTGCCGCAAGGAAGAGAGGACGGAGCCGTCACTCCATGGCCAAATACTGGCCACGACACGCCGGTCGTACGCCTCCATCCTATCGATCTGGATGCCGCGCGCGCTCTAGCTCTCTCCCGCTCCGCGGAGCGCGCTCGATCGATCCAGATGGCAATGGCACCGCGTTGCACGCGCGCGTGCGCTCCAATCATGGAGCACCCCTCTGGCCAACTATTATGGAGCACGTGTGGCGCAGCGCGCGTTCCTGCCAATTATTAATGCGTGTTCCGTCGTCGTCGCTCTCGCGCTTGCGCGCTTGTGGACGATGTTCTCCCTTTCCCGTTTGGCCAGCACACTGCAGCAGCAGAAACGGGAGAGAGGTTTGCTTAGCTAGCTAAGCTGCTTTGCCGATCGAGAGGCAAACGGCAGCAGCAGCCGCGCGCGCAGACGGACGCGGATAAGGTGGCGGCTGCTGGCTTGCCGTCGCTGTCGATCAGGGCATCCGGCGCCGGGCCCGCGAACGCGCGTGGCCGGCTGCATGCCAAATGGAGTCGATATCGATCGGCCAACGCGCGCGGCGCGATATGCCGGAGGAGAGATCGCCCCGGCCGGAGAATCGCGATGCGAGTCTCGGCTCGCGTCAGTTAACTTGTGCTAAGCTAATAAAGCGATCGGCCGCTAGCTAGCTTATGGGAAATGGATTCATGGATGGGCTAGCTTGTCTGATCGATCTGTGCGTTTCCTTTCCGTGATCAACAATGGCTCATTAGTATAGTTAAGCATGCTTGCTTATTTTGGAATTAGTAGTTTAATAATTGGTGAACCGGCTACAGAGTGAATCCGATCATCTTGCTACCACCCTTGGCATAGGATAATAAGAACTAGCAACAAGCCTATAGGTCTAAAAAACAACTACTTACACGAGTGAGCAATCGTCATCTATGTGTACCATAGGATTTTAAATTTTACAGCTAAGATCCGATTGAGTTCTCGTTGACGTCCTATGGGCCCTGTTTATGAAGCTGGAGAAACAGTCTAGTTTATTTTCTAAATTCTATAGCTACAAATTTAAAGAATTTAGATGAGAATCTCAACTATTTAGAGAGCTATAGATTTTATAAAAAGTTGCACCTGTCAAAATCTACTTAGATAAGGCCTAGTCTAATTATAGGGCTGCATGCATGGCTGCAACGTAAATTCTTGTCCTGACAATCTAGGATAGGCGCAAATGTGAATCTAAATTTTGGAGGATTCAAATCCGATTGCTTTCACATGCTGCAACCATATAATCCAACATATAATTAATCAGTGTTGTTTGTTAGTATTTTGTTGTAAGGTACTAAGCAGATCAATTATTTTGGTTTTAGTTCCTGTTGTGACTTTGAGACGTAGAGATGGAGAGGGAGAAAATGAGTCAAACCTTGTACGTAAGAATGAGAAAGTAAGTCCTCCTCTTAACTCATGGAATATATATATATATATAAAGAAAAGTTCCTCTTGTACCCCTCCTTACATGATCCACATAGGGGCAATAAGGTAAACTATGAGAATATCTTAGGACATATTCACTAAGTATATTTTTAGGATATTCCTTTGTATACATTACTTAGTGGTGTTTGTCTATTCCTGACACGCTAAGGGATAACGGTAACTATAATGCTACAACAGTTCCTTTATGCAAGTGAAAGATGATTACAATGATTTTGTCCTTCTATTCCGTATTATAAATCATTTTAGGTTTGTCATAACTCAAACTTATTCAAATTTGATCAGATATATAGAAAAATATAGCAACATTCTCAACACAAAACAAATATACTATAAAAATATATTGAATGGTGGATTTAATGAAACTAATTTGGTGTTATAGATGTTGCTATGTTTTTCTATAAACTTGATTAAACTTGAAAAGAATTTAATTTAGTATAAACCCAAAATATCTTATAATATAGAACGGAGGGATACCTTTTCTATTTTCTCTGGTAAAAAAATGTTGTTCGTCTATTTTCAATCTTTGAGATATGACTTCAATAATATTTTATTATAATATATAAACTTATAAAATCTAACATGTTTAAATAGGATTAGAAGAGGAACCTTTACGATAAATAATCTGCATATACCTTTTTATGTTTTCAAACTAAATTTTTAAAATTAAAATTTATTGGTAGTTAAGGTTTTAAAAATCTATCGAGAAAAGTCAAACATTATTTTTGTCAGAGGCTTTCTTTTTCTTTACGTGGAAGTGTTGACCAAAGTCCAATAGTTAGTCATCTGGGTTGACTACGATGAGGAGGCCCAATCGATTTAAATCACAATTTGTTATAAGTTCCTTTCTAACTGTGTGTACGTATGCTAATTGTACGGACGAGCTATTCGTTATAATTACATTTCGTGTCATGTTTCTATCACTTCGCATTTACTTAAGCCTTCTACTACATCAATTTACTAGATTACACTAAGATAGAAATACACATACGTACCGTCCAACACTGATAAGGGAGTTTTCACTTAAAACCCATCCCCGCACCCTCTGAATTAAAGACCCGGCATTGATGCCAGACCATCAATGCCGAGTCTTCCCCCAACCGGGACTAGGGCCAAGACCGAGCTGAGCCACATGAGAGAACTGAGTTTTAATTTAAGTGTGGAACCCTTCATCTCTCGCTCTTTGCTTTCTCGCTTCTCTTGCCCTCCCCCCTCTCTCCTCATCGGGCGGCGGCGCCGTCGCCCTTCTCCCTGGCGAGCGGCGGTGCCATCCTCCAGATGACAATAGCTCCCTCCCCCTCTTCCTTGTATGGTGGCCCCCTTCCTTCTCCTCCACTCTCCGCACTTCTCAGCCCGAGCGTCGTGCCCCTTCCCTCTCTGGGCCGCCTCCTTCGTCAGCTTTGGTTCAGTGGCCACTTGATCCAGCGAGCCTAGCACCCTCGCTGGCATCTCTGGCTCGTGGAGGCGAGGGATGCCGGATCCGGTATGGTGGGTAGCGACGATAGTAAGGGTGGCGGCCTCCTTCCCCCACTCCGACGGTAGATGATGACAACCACGCCGTGGGAGGAAGGAGGCGACAACCATGACCACGCCACTGTTGCAGAAAAGGCCGCTTGTTTTTTCTTTTCTTTCTGTTTTTTTCCCTTAGATCTGATACGGTTGTAGGGTGACAAGGGCATACGGGAGTTGCCAGGGAGCTTCCAAACTTGCTGACGATGTCTTCCTCCCCTTCCCTCATGATGGGAGTTCTAGGATGACACCCTCTACCACGATGATCCCCGCTACCTCCGTGTCTGGATCCAACTGGTTAGCCATCTTCTTCCACAACCAACCATCCATCCCGCTTCCTCTCTACTGATGTCGACATAGTGGATTTTGTTTCATTAGGGGTTCTATTAAGATAAGCCAAGGTTTATTCGTTGCAGTTCTAGGCTAAAATCAATTTGTTTGGGGCTCCAGGTTTTCCCTTTGCCAGGTGAATCTGCAATAGTTTGATTGCTATTTCGATTTGATGTCCTTGTTTATACTATTACTTCCTTGTTATAGTGGAGAATGTGATGACCAATGCATGCAATTGATCTGTCCTAATCTAGAGCATCAGTGCTTGCTTTGGATCTGATTTATTTTATTTTGGAAAGAGCCATCAGTGAGCCCCCAATCAGGACTGATGACCTGTCCAGGAGCCTCTTTTTGTGCGCTCCTATGGCTCATCTGTTTCAGTTTCACAACTGAGACATATAAGGGGTTCATCAGTCCTGAATTTTAGTGACGGGTTAGGAACCGGAACTGATGATGGTTCTCACTCAGCATTAATGATATTTTTTATAGTAATGTTGCACGATTATCCTTTGACGAGTTAAGTTTGTGGTTTATATTAATCATTATATCTTTTTTTTGTACTTTCAGTATCAACAGTGCCATAATTAATATAATAATAATGGCACAATTAATGATCTGATGAATATTGTACTTTTTGAAAGGGATGATGATCGATGAACGTTGTAACTACTATACGCGAATCATGGTAGTTGGGTAAAGTTTGAACAACACAACACATGCATATTCCGTAGTCTGATTGGCTCAATGAATTCTTCTAGTAATTATAAACCAGAAGAAAGTGGCAAGTGGTTACTCAATGAGTACACTCGAAATGCCCAAAGACTACCAGGAATAAGTGCTCTACGTCAAATCTGAAAGGTTCAACGAATTGTACTTTTTCAACAAAAAGACCTGTTCACCGATTATACATACTCATGTACTACACCCATAGCGCATGACATCAGGTCACCAGAAAATGACTTAATTTGTTAATTAGGACTACAGTGGAGTTGAGCTAACGATCAGTTACTGTTACTTAACTCAGTCCGCACGTAACGTTGACCGTGCATGCATGCATCGGTCATCTGTTTCAATAGTAAGGATGAGACCAGCTCATAACTAGCTTACTTTTTTTTTTCCAATGAAGGGTCTGCTTATAGAACTGTGGAGGCCATGGGTTCCGGGTATCTTAAGAAAGGTAATTACGGCCACTTAGATAGAGAGTGTGCCGGTCCCTATAATTGAAGATAGAGTAGGATTCGGCTTCATATTATCTTGTAAAACAAGAAAAGAGATATAATCCTAACTGGACTCTTTATGTACTAATAAGAAAAGTCCTTGGTTGTATCCGACTGTGTTTTCTACCCTATAACTCTCATCTCTCTAGTATATAAGGAGGGGTAGGGAGCTCCATGGGGCATATTAGAATCTCACCAGAGAAACCTCAAAGACAATACACCACAACTGGACGCAGAGTATTACCTCGTCTCGAGAGCATGAACCAGTATAAATTATTTCGTGTTCTTTTATAATCCATCAAGTTTAGGTCTCACGAGTAGCCCCATATTATTATTGCCGATATAAAATATCGACAGTTGACGCGCCAGGTAGGAGCATCGGCGAGATCATCTTCGACAAGCCTGATGGATTCAATCACCGGAGTTGACGGCATCAACTTCTTCCCTGGGCAAACAATCACCTTCGGGAGTTTCGACTTCGTTATCAACAAGTTCGGCAACTTCACCCTGTCCTACGCGGATCTGATTTGATCGGCTAGTGACCAAGCCGACTCCGCGTCGGTCAACCCACGCAACAGTGTGGCAATCCTCATCGACATGCTACGGCAATCTTCAACATGCCTAAGTCTCGGGACAACTCTTTCTTTTGGTGTTTGACTTGGACTCGGCCTTGAGCCAGCCGAGATCGGGTTAAGAAAGGAGGAGATCGTCAATCTCCCGTTCGGACTCGGCAACGCCGCGGATATCCTCAATTAGCATCAGATGCGGCAAATCCGATCCCCAGGAGTCCAACTCGGATACGGCCCAGAGCCGCTCGAGATTGGATCACCCCCATCAACTACTTTGATTCTGACTCTAAGTCGGACAGCAGTTCAACAAGCTTCTCCCCACCATGTGAAGTATTCATGGCGTCCAAGGGCTCGACTCCCATTCAAGAGGCACGCCGACTACGTGACCAACAAGAGGAGGAGGCCTGCCGACTGCGAGAACAATAGGAGGAAGACGCAAGACGCCTGCATGCCGAGCGCGACGCCCGCAACGATGATCTACTCAAGGCTAGGTGGACTACTCAACAGCAAATCCTCCAAATCAGGGTCAGCGACCACGACATTTTTGTAACTCCTCGGCAGAACGTTGTGGCTGCTGCAACTCTGCTGGATACACTATAATTTGGGCCTGATCACCAGGCTACCCCGACGATAGCAAGGATAAAAGCCATGATCACCGCAGCTGCATGTTAGCAGCATCAACAGTCGAGCGACACTTTCATACCGACCGATAGGTCGGCTTCTCTAACGATGGTGTCATCTGCCTCAACACGACGCCGAGCGGCCGGCTCCAGTCAGCCGCACACGGAATCACGCCACACGTCACGCGGCAACCACAATAACGACCGGCGGCGCCGACATCAAGACGACCATCGGGACAACCAGGATCTCCGAAGCCGACTACGACGTGATCTCTGGCAAGATATCAACGCACGGCATCACGAACGCGAGGAAGATGAGCGTCGCTGACTGGAAGACAAGAATGAGCGCTTCAGCCTCCACCATGAGCGGTTTCACCGCCATAATCGGAGTTGGAGTCCTCATACAGATGAAGGAGTACCGGCCTTCACCCAAGAGCGGCAACAAGTCGACTGGCCGTCATGTTTCAAGCTAACTGGAATTGAAAAATATGACGGGAAGACCAACCCCGAATCCTGGCTCACAGTTTACACTCTGGCAATCCGAGCAGTTGGAGGAATCACAAAGCCATGGCTAACTACCTCCCGGTTGCCTTAGCCGACTCGGCGAGGACATGGCTAACAGGACTGCCCAAGCAATCAATCGGCTCCGAGGGAGAACTCCGGGAACACTTCATCGCCAATTTCCAAGGAACGTACGAGAAGCCATCTTCCGAGTACGATCTGTATCAGTGCCATCAAAGGACGAACGAGTCTCTTCGTGATTTCATCAAAAGGTTTTCTGAGAAAAGGAATTCAATCCTGAAGATCAAGGACGAGTTTGTCATCGCCGCCTTTCGAAAAGGAGTCGTGGACACCCCGTTCATCGCTGAGTTCACTCGGAAGCCTCCAAGTTCTGTCAAAGCTCTATTTGACATGGCAAACAAGTACGCTGACTCGGCCAATGCTGTTGCTAAGACCCTCGATGACAAAAAGGCACCCTGATAGAAGGAGCGGAAGGACACCGATGACGCGGCCCCAACTAAGGCTGGGAACCACAAACGCAAGTCGGATGACTTCATTGTGGTAGTCGGTCGCAACCGTCTTCGACCTCCTAGAACTGAAGATTATCAGAATGATAAGTGACATGCTCAGGGGCTCAAGAGCTCAAATACAAGGATGGCATCCCCACTCCCAACTCGTGCAATACCGAACAGCTAGGTTGCTTTCTGATAAATATTTTTTCCTTTATATGATATTCTCATCTAAATGGGCCAGGAGGCAACTCACTTCCCTATGGTTTGACTCGAATACGGCTTAATGCCATACGGGATCGGATCTAGGGGATGAGATCGTCAATTCCTCACTCGGCCTCGCCAATGCCGCTGCCGCTTACATCTAATAGGTGTACATACTGTGTATTTTCTGTTTTTGCTTTTAATGATTGCAAAAGTACTCGAGTAGCATAAATTCTGATCTGTGAAGCTTTGCTCCATGAAAGACGAACTCAAGTCACCCAAAACGCGTGTCTAGGAAAGAGCCATGAGTCGACTCCCGACGCTAGGCGGCTGTGACTAGTCGGGCAGAGTATTTAAACGTAAGGGGTCAACTACTCGAGGAAATTTATATCAATAAGAGGAGGAACACAGATTTACATCTATTATAAAATCGATCAATTTTCTTCGGGTGATTATTTTCTTCATCAGATGCTACTCATCCGATATGTTTATATTGCAGGGCCCAGTTCTAGATACACGTAACAGGAATTCATGGCTACGAGCCGATCTCCTACGCTCGGGGGCTGGACTAGTCTGCCATGATACATTTGGAGTGCGACGTTTCAAGAATCACTCAGAATGCTCCATGAGGGCTACTAACGAAGTACTACGCCAGTTGGGACACGGATGTCACCTCGACCTTGGTACGCCCTATGGGGGCTAATAACCGACCTCCGGCACTAGTCGGGGCTCGGGTACCACTCGCTGGGTAAGGTACGCCCTATGAGGGTCGTTAGCCGAATCCTATGCTAATACGAGGTTCGAGTATCTTATTCGGCTACAATTTTGCCAGGTTGGGTATGCCCTAAGAGGGTCGCCAGTCGAATCCTGCGCTAGCACAGCGTTCGGGTACCTATTTGGCCAAAACAAGAAAATAAGCCACTATTGGAGCTTTCAGTCGGAGGTAGTACAAAACCCAGAAACTACGGATGTGCTCATTATTTTTCAAGACTGGTAGACTCCAATCATTTTATTTCTACCGGAAGATGAACTTCCTAAAGATTGCAACGAAACTGAGTAAGTCAAGCGACGGAGCAAAAGCTTTATCATAATCGGAGAAGACCAACATTGTCAACGCGCATCCGGAGTTCTCATGCACTGCGTCACACCTAAGGAGGGCAAGCAGATCCTGCAATCTATCCACTCGAGCATATGTGGCAACCATGCTGCATCCAGAATATAAGTCGGAAAGGCTTGCAGACAAGGATTCCTCTGGCCGACTACGGTTACCGACACCAATGACATTGTTTAGACATGCGAGGGATGCCAATTTTGTGGACTGCGCTGGGTATGTCGGTTTGGGCCAACTTATTCGAAAGTAGGCCAAAGATATGAGTTCTTAAATAGCATGCCCTATTGGGTCGCCCGCTGGTCATGTTAAAATCACGATGCAAGTGCTATTTTACAAGAATTAATTAAATAATCAGATACGCTTCATGCTAAAGCTATAGCCATGTGTACGCATTCGGGTATCTTGATTATTTTAAGGTATTGAGGATATATCTTTATAAGGATCAATAGCTGGTCTCCATTAAAATTGGGTATGCAGGTATCTCTTAAGTACACCTCATCATCAATGATTCTATAATTGTTAAATGCTATAGTTTTATGATAGTTGGTCGTGGTTGGTTAATTAATTGTGCCAACTAAAACTTGACTGAATGGTGGGTTGTGAGCACCAGGTTGGAGATGTTGCTAGCGGTGCTCATGACAGTTAAGGACTGGTTCGCGGACTACTTGTTGCGAAGCATTTACCGTACTAACCACAAGCTAGAATAGGCAACGGCTGGAAACTTGTAGTGTAGCATGTCCTAGCAGGAGGCACCATGGTGTTTAGTTGATAGGTGGTAGTGTCAATAAATCCACAATGGCAGTGCCAATAAGACCATATGTTTATGAGACAAGAGTTTCTCTAGCCTGAAGGTTGGGCCACCTCTATTGGGGACTTAGTCGGTAGCCATTCTGTTGGGCATGTTGTGCGAATGGTCCTGTCATAATCTCTATTCGGGTACTTTTGAGTATCACGACACATGGCTGATATGATGTTAAGATTGTGTTTTGTGGGTAAAGTTGTACACCTCTGGCCAGAGTAAAACTATTTGAATAGCCGTGCTCACGGTTAATGAGCGGGCCTAGCAATGTTCTCTGTGATTAGTCCCACACTACTCATTAATGGTGATAAATGATGGAATCGGTATAGCTCCAATTTGGAGAGTTATGGTTTGGCCCTGAACTGCGTTGGAACGCTGTTCAGTGGTTGGTAATATTGACTAATAATTAAACTACTGTTTCCGATGTTTTTAAATGCAAATATTTTAAATGTTGTTTTATGCAAATAAGCAATACTATGCCTTTTCTTTGGAATCTTGTTGCATTATTCTTCATTTTTTGGTGTGGCTTGTTGAGTACGGTGGATGGTACTCAGTCTTGCATTCTTGCAATCATCAGAGTGAAGCTTAGCAAGGAGAAGTTTGGTGTTTGGCTTATACCTCAGTTGAGTTGCCTGTGGCTTGGTGCTGAAGCTACACTAGTTGTTGTTCCATTGTAGTTTTCTTCTGTGTGAGGACTAAGTGCCTATTATGTAAGTATTTATCGTTTTTGGTTATGTTTATCAAATTGTCGGTTTGTGTACCTCGGCTGATTCCTAGACAAGGATTTATTGCACAAATTAGCTTTAAAAATTCTGGTGAATTTCTGGGCGTGACAAGTTGGTATCAGAGCCAATCTTGATTGTAGGATAAGCCAAACGGTTAAGCCATTAAAAACCTGTTTGCGAAAGGAAAATCTAATTGTGAAAATCTTCTTGCTATCTCTCCTCTATGTTTGATTTCTCCCTCCTTACCCCTAATCAATGGCAACAGAAGAAGGATTCCTAATTTAAATTTTTCAACTTTGTTCTAGATGGCCAACAGAGAAAGCATGTACCTTGGAGACAATAGTTTCTCGGCAGAGCTTCGCCGCATAGCTGCCGAAATCTGATATGAGACTTTGTCAGTGTACCACCACACAATTGCCAACAACGGTATGGATTTCTGCTGCAAGATCACGGTGACTCTCGACTCCAATCGAGAAGATCTTCCTCGACTCACCTTCGCCACTGAAGCCGACCATTTCCTGTCTGCTCGAGAGGAAGTATCTTATGAAGCTTTATGCCAACTCCGTCATCACTTCAACACTGCTCTAGCAAATACGGTGTATCATTACCATCCCTCTCACAGTTGGTCAGGTCTGCAGAATGGTTGTGAGAATACCTGGTATGAAGATAACCTGGTGATAGTGCACATGAGGACTATGCTACATTACTTGGATGACCTTCACGCCAATTACCAGGAAAGAACCAGAATCCAGCTACATGCGCAGTAGATGAAGATCGATAGGTTGCAAAGACAAGTGGATCAACTGAGCAACAGAACCAGGAGCTACGTCACAAGAGGATCCGAGAGTTGGAAAAGGAGCTCAAGGAACTGAAAGAAGAAGCTGATGCCCCTCAGCCAAAAGCAGACAACCCGCCAGTGGAAGACAAGCGCCTTCGCCTTGGATCTACCAGCACTGCACCTGGGGAAGGAACATCAAGACAGCCGAAGAAGTCAAAGAAGCTCTCCGATTACCTTCCCAAAGCCTAAGCTGCACCCTCAAGACTAGTTCCTCCCGTTTAGTTTAGTCGCGTGTGTTAGCTTGCTTGTTAGTATGCTGGTGCTTGCTCCTTTTGTGCTTGTGTGCTTGGGTAGTGTATGTGTCGGTGCCATGGGCCCGGGGTACCTCATGAGAAGCTATTAGGCCACTTGGACAGAGGATAGACCTAGCCTTGTAATTAGGGATATAATAGGACTCGGCATACATAACCCTGTACGACAGGGAAGGATATAGTCCTAGTCGAGCACATTGTATTCCTAGAAGGAAATCCTTTGGTCGGAGTCCGACTGGAATTCCTACTCTGTAACTCTATCCCCCAGTATATAAGGGGAGGCAGGGCGCCCCCTGAGGGCAGAATCACCAAGATCACAATCATACATCCTCAAAGAAAATATACCACAACTGGACATAGGATATTACCTCATCTCGAGGGCCTGTACCAGTATAAACCTTTTGTGTTCCTTTGCAATCCATTGAGTTTCGGTCCGGCGAGTAGCCTTATATATTTATTGCCGATACAAAACATTAACAGTATGGCGTATGTTAGTTGGTGATATGGCCATACTAGTTTGGTAGTGTAATAATCAACCCTATATTCATTACAGTTCAGTGATAATTTAAATATTTAGTAAAGAAGTTGCTTCCTCCTCTCTCTTTGCTCTATACCTTCTCTCCCCGTTGATTTCTCCACCACTGAATGGTCAGTTTTGTACTAAATTCTTTGGAGGAAGAGATTATGGTGGATTCAGCCTTGGTCAGTAATAACCACAATCATGACCTCTGTTCAGCCCAAAATATGCAAACTCGGTTTCATCGTAAACCTAGTTCATCAAGAGCCAGCAGACTTTTGTTGGAAAGTGGAAGCTAGTGTTTGGTATATGTCTGCTAGACAGAGCTAACCTTCACGCAGACTTAAGAAGGCATAAGTAATGAGCAGTTAGTTTAATCCATCCTCGAAGATTGCGACCAGGACTCAGAAGATGAAGCAATTCGCCAGGAAGAAAAGAAGAACATGATGTGGAATCGTAAGAGACAAGTCGAGTCAGGATTTACGGATCATCTTCGCCGTTTCAATTTTCTCAGGAGAACAACCCTACCAGTCACACTCAAGACGACAAAAACAATGCTTGGCTATGGAATTTCTCGAGACTTCGTCCAAAGCTGAAGTGCCAATCATCGTAGAGAAAAATCAACAACATCACGGTCACAAAAGTCCCTATAGTAAAGGGAAGACGAATCGGTAGCATCAGAAATTGGAAGAAGAGAAGACATGCCTAACTCATGATGGAGTTAGTGAAAGCCAGTTTATATCGACAGAGTTAGTGAAAGCCAGTTTATGTCGACAGAGTTAGTGAAAGCCAGTTTATGGTGGAAAAAGTAAGCCTGACTAGGTTATTATCTTCAGGAGTAACAGCAGTTGTCGCCATGATTCTAAGCCTATCTACATTAAAGGGTAGCACCTAAAATGAAAGCATTAAGGACAAGAGCCAAAAGTGGAAGGAATCTAAATGCTAAGCGAGATATCAAAGAATGCAGAAGTTGTTTAACTCATAACTCAACGGAAGACTTTGATTATGCGAGTAATAGTCATGAGTTTCAGAATATGATCACTTAGGAACAAAGTATAAACTTATGCAACCCAAGAGCACAGTTGGAAGTTGTTCGAGTTAAAGCTCAGCCGGAACATGGAGAACTTACGACCGCAAACATTGAGTGAAATCACAAAACTTGGTAAGTTAGATGGTACGTCCTAAATCGAAGAGTCAAAGCAAGTACTCAACAGGACTCAGGTACCAACATCAGGAGTTAAGAATCCCGACCATGGATCAATCAGTTAAGAAGTAATCGAACGAACAAAACGGTAAGGCGACTGACCCAGTTATCAATGAAAGTCAGTTAAACAAGGATCGACAGGTATTTGCAGATGCGTTAGACCTGGATTATGGAGTCATTCGGGTTAATGTTATCAGAATAACGAGTAAGAAGCTTGAAAGGTCGTGTATAACGGTGAAACAAAGACAGATACATGAATCAGCAACCGTCAAAGCAGTGGTGTAGCTATCAGACAGCATACCTACAACAACCCCGGCAGTTACAGATGAATATTTCCATCATTATTATGAGAATTTAAGTATGGGAATCCTAAGAAAAGTTAGTAGGAAGGTAGGAAGAAAGGTGATTGATAAAGAAACCAGACGAAGTAAATTCTGTAGAGGAAGGAAAGTGTTCCACCAGGGAGGATTAGTGGTCAAGAACACCTCGGCACCATCCCTAAGTTGGTGCACAGTCGAAGAAATGGTATGCCGTCAACAAAAGAGTATATAAGATACGCCAGTGACGAATGGAAAGTTGAATCGAATTGGATCTATCACTAAAGGGATCAGGTCTAGTTAGCAGTTGATCGGATCACCAAATAGAGGATTGCTCAAGGGAACAATCTCCGAATTTGAAGGAGCTGTTGGAGATAGAGGACACTTAGCCCCACGAGTCAAGAAGGATTCAAGCACGACAGTTCAAGAAAGTCTTGAAACATGAGTTGTGGTAAATGGATGGAGATACAAACTACCGCCAGGACAAGCAACGAGATAGATTTTGAGAAGTGTCACCAGAAGGCAGTTGCTTGACGGAAAGAATTGAAGACCAACCAAACCCTTTTCTTTCTAGCCGCCCCAAATCTCGAGACGAGATTTCTGTAAGGGGGGTGGATTTGTCACACCATGAAAATCGCTTTAATTAAAAATTGTCTTTGGGTAAATAGAAACACAAGAATACACTAGAATATTTGTGTTTGAGAAAAGTGTTGAATAAAATTTTGAAACTTCCAATATTAAAAATCCGAAGTTGAAAATTTTAAATAAATGCTTGGACGCTTTTATATTCCTGGGGTTTTGTCGGAATATTTTAAATGTTTGAGTATTTACAATAATAAATTCTCCATGTTTCGTGGCGGTTTTGCCTCTGGTAAATTCCTCATGATTTAATAAAATCTTTGAAATTTTCTTAGAATTTTCTTAGATCCAGAATTAATTTTAGTGTAATAAAGATTATTTCAATAATTAATTAAAAGAGAAATAAACTCCTTTTCTTTTTCCCTGATCGGGTCGTACCTACTTCAATCCCTTGATGTCTCTCCGTTTACCTCGAGCTCGGGTTCCCTCCTTCTTTTAATGACTAGGTGTCATTTCCGAAACCCTAGAATCCCTTTCGATTTCTCAATCCCTTGATCTCCGGAACATTTACAATATTCTGAACGTCTCTAATTTCCCGACATTCCAGTATCCTCTCGAAATACTTCCGCATCCTCAAAATATTCCTACATTTTGGGTGTTTAATTAATCCTTGAATATTCCCATTTCCTGATCACCGTAAAATATCCTCCATTTCCAAAATTCCAGATTCCGTAAATATTCCCGACTCCAAAATATTCATAATACTTTGAATACTCCAATTCCCTTAATCTCCACCAAATATTCCCCGTTTTGGATTCTTCGAAGTATTCATACACTTTGGAGATTTAAATATTCCTCGAATACCCCGAGGTATTCCAATCTTATAATCCTCCGTGTTCTCCGATCCCTAAACCTATGTATATGCGTATATATATATATATATACGTATATACACACACACACACATAGGTATAGGTATATCCCGATACCCAAAATATTCCAAAACCCCTTTGGTCTCCCCAATTCCAAATAAATATTCTGATTTTGAAAATGTCTCGTTAATCTCGAGTTTCAAAAATAGTCCAGAATCCCAAATACTTCCGCGACTCCTAAATCCCAAAATATACGCACCAAATATTCCCCGTTTTGGATTCTTTGAAGTATTCATCCACTTTGGATATTTAAATATTCCTTGAATACCCCGAGGTATTCCAATCTTACAATCCTCCGTGTTCTTCGATCCCTAAACCTATATACACACACACACAACACACACACATATACACACACACACACATAGGTATAGGTATATCTCGATACCTAGAATATTCCAAAACCCCTTTAGTATCCCCAATTCCAAATAAATATTCCGATTCTGAAAATGTCTCGTTGATCCCGAGTTTTAAAAATTGTCCAGAATCCCAAATGCTTCCGCGACTTCTAAATCCAAAATATTTCCTTGATTCTCTAAAAATCCCTAAATTCCAATTTTGACGAAATTGGAATTTCCCGGAAAATCTTCCATTTTTCCTTTCCAATTTTACCCCTTTTTCCTTTTTCTTTCCTCTTTTTCTTTTTCTCTTTCTTTCTCCTAGTCACTGTTGTTCTTCCTCCTGCCTCCTCTTCCTTCCTCTCTCCCTTTTGCTGCATCCAGGGCTAGGCCGTCCTGGGCGCCTCCTTCTCCCCTCGACCTGCACTCTCCTAGGCTCAGCCCATCCCCGCCGTGGCCTTCGGCCCGTCCCGCTGCCGCGCCCACCCAGCTTGGCTCAGCCGCGCCGCCAAACATGCCGGCGCTGGACTCTTGCGCCGCCAGTGCCCTAGGGAATCCGCCCCTATAAAGGTCACTGGCCCCGCCATCCAATGCCCTAGCCGCCGCCCTATCACCCTTGGCACTGCCGCTCGGCTCGGTGCTTGCGCGCCACTGCCGTCCTCCATGCCACGCTGCCGCCGCTGTACACGGGCCGCCGCCGCTCCTGCTGTTGCCCTAGCGCCGCCGTCGCTTAGCCATGCCGCTGCGCTGCTCTGTTTCTAGCACCGCCGCCGTCCAGCCATCCAGACGTCGTGCCTCTGCTCCTAAGCCGCACCGCCGCCGCCCGGCTCTGCCCCCGTGCCGCCACTGCTGCCGGGCAGTCACCGCCATCGTCGTCGCATTCGCCTGCGCCCACCGGTGAGCTCCAGGCTGCCCCCTATCTTTTCTCTTTTCCCCGACGCCCTGTTTCTTTCCCCAGCCTGCCGTGTCACCCGTCCCTCGTCGGTCTTGGCTCACTGACAAATCGTCGTCGCCGGGTAGTCAATGTCGTCATCGTCTACCGCCTGCCGCCGACGAGCCGCCGTCGCCGCGCCACCTGGGCGCTGCCGGACGTCATCAACGTTCTCCTAGCCTCGCCTTGCCGCGTGCCGTCATGGACAGGCGCCGAGCTCGGCAGCCCCTCTCTGCCTGCCATGTGGGCATACCAGCAACTTTTCCCCCTCTGTGTATGACAGTGGGCCCGGTCAGTACTCCCTCTATGACATGTGGACCTCGGTGATATCTTTTCCCAATAATGACAAATGAACCCACGCACCTATTCCCCCAATCCATCTCGGCCGTCGGATTCATCCGATTTACTTTGAGTCACTAGATCTCCATACACCCACTAGATCCATTCACAACCGTCCGATTCTCTAGAATTAGATCTAAACCCTTGGATTCGATCTCTACCATCTTAGCCCTAGTCCACTAGAGCCATTCATCCCTTGGTCTATGGACCTAGTCCACAGGATCTATGTCCATAACAGCGGGTCCCACTACTTTTTCCTGTTTAAAAATAATTCCCTTATTAATTAAATTTCGAGAGAATATTCCAGAGAATATTCTTTCTCCTTTTCTATCGGATTTTCTCTGAAATTAAACTTCCAGATTCCATAACTTTTCCGTCCGAACTCCGTTTCAACCCGTTCTTCTTTCTAAATTCATCCAAAATCATGATCTACCTGTTTATATACTTTTTATGTACTGTTTATTTGGAGTTTCTTAGGGTTTTTATCATTTTACGTGTAGTCGCTATAATCGCTGTATCGAAAGATCGCGGGGTCTACGGAAAAGTTCGGAAGAGCAATTTAAGACGTTTTGTTGTAAGGCAAGTCACACAATAATTTCCTCGAGCATGTTGATCCCATTTGTGAAAATTATTTTATTTTAAAGTTATTGCATGAAATGGTTTGGAATGACATTATTACGAGTAATTATTTAATAACCAACATTCCTTGATATTTATGGCCATTTTGTTATTGTTATCTATACCTTGATATCTTGGGTGATTAATGTTGACTAGCTAGATGTTTAATTAATTATCTAGCTAGATTATTTAGGATTTGCTTAGCCATGCCTAAAAACTATAGCGTTATTTTATGTGGGATTACTATTCATTCACCAATGATTCTATAATTGTTAAAGGCTATAGTTTAACGACAGTTGGTCATGGTTGGTTAATTAATTGTGCCAACTAAAACTTGATTGAATGGTGGGTTGTGAGCACCAGGTTGGTGATGTTGCTAGCTGTGCTTATGACAGTTAAGGACCGATTCACAGACTACTTGTTGCGAAGTATTTATCGTACTAACCACAAGCCAGAATGGACAATGGCTAGACTTGTAGTGTAGCATATCCCAGCAGGAGGCACCATGGTGTGTTTAGTTGATAGGTGATAGTGTCAATAAATTCACAATGGCAGTGCCAATAAGACCATATGTTTGGGAGACAAGAGTTTCTCTAGCCTGGAGGTTGGGCCACCTCTATTGGGGACTTGGTCGGTGGCCATTCCGTTGGGCATGTTATGCGAAGGGTCCTGTCACAATTTCTATTCGGGTACTTTTGAGTATCGCGACGCATAACTGACATGATGTTGAGATTGTGTTTTATGGGTAAAGTTATACACCTCTGGCCAGAGTAAAATTATTCGAATAGCCATGCTCGCGGTAATGAGCAGGCTTAGCAATGTTCTCTATGATTAGTCTCACACTACTCATTAATGGTGATAAATGATGAAATTTGTATAGCTCCAATTTAGAGAGTTATGGTTTAGGCTTGAACTGCGTTGGAGAGTTGTTCAGTGGTTAGTACTATTGATTAATAATTAAACTACTGTTTCCGATGTTTTTAAATGCAAATGTTTTAAATACTGTTTTACGCAAATAAGTCATACTATGCCTTTCCTTTCGAACCTTGTTGCATTATTCTTCATTTCTTAGTGTGGTTTGTTAAGTACGATGGGTGGTACTCAGTCTTGCATTATTGCAATCATCAGAGTGAAGCTTAGCAAGGAGAAGTTTGTTGTTTGGCTTATACCCCAGTTGAGCTGCTTATAGCTTGGTGCTGAAGCTACGCTAGTTGTTATTTCGCTGCTGTTTTCTTCTATGTGAGGACTAAGTATCTCTTCTATAAGTATTTATCGTTTATCATTTTTGATTATGTTTATCAAATTTTGGGTTTGTTTACCTCGGCTGATTTCTGGACGAGGATTTATTGCACAAATTATCTTTGGAAATTCTGGTGAATTTCTGGGAGTGACGATGTTGTCGCAGCTTCTACTACTCCGTCAGTGCTGTGGTGGTAGAGGCGCCTGCAATCCCTTAGGAAGGAGAGGGCCGGGGGAGACCGGATCTACCAGCTACCGGTGGAGACAAGAGAGGGGCAGGCGGCAACGGCGATGTTTTTCAACTTTGGCATGGAGTGGGCTGTAGGATCCGGCCGCTTGGTGTGCCTCGAGCATGCTCGGGGGTGGCCGGATCTTGCCGCCTTGAGCTCGGGGAGGGAGCAACGACTACCGGCGGGCGCTGGTGATGGGAAGGGAGCAGCGGCCGCCACCGGTGGTAGGGACGGGGAGGGAGCAATGGCCGCCTCTGGAGCTGGTGATAGGGAGGGAGCAGCGGCCACCGCCGGCGGTATGGACGGGGAGGGAGCAGCGGCAGCCTCTAGAGCTAGCGATAGGCAGGGAGCAGCAGCCGCCATCGGAGCTCACGACGGGGAGGGAGCGGCTTCTGCCAGAGTAGGCGATAGGGAGGGAGCAGCGGCTACCGCCGGCGTTGGAGTCGGGAAAGGAGTAGTAGAGCCTGTGACGGATCTGTTGGAAATCGACAGAGAGATAGAGAGGTGAAGAATAGGAGCTACCGACAGAGAGTGTAGTACTAGTAGATAAATGCAAATAATACTACCATTTGTAATGGTTCCAAAATATTGACCCGTTATAGATATCATTAGGCCATCTATAACGGTTCTTAAATAATGAGCCGTTATAGATAATTTGACATCTGTAACGGCACTTTATTAAAAGCCGTTACAGATAACCAGCACCATATCTGTAACAGCTCCCCTTTAGAAGCCTTTATAGATAGATAGTCATTAGTGACGGCACTTGGCCCTACAAATTTCTTCAACGGTTGATATAAATAGTCGTTACAGATAACCCGTTAGAGATGTGAGGTTTTGTAGTAGTGTACAACACCAAGTAAGTTTCTTTAAATTCACTAATATATTTTTATAGTATTTTTGTTTTTTGTTGCAAATGTTGCTACATTTTTCTATAGAGTTGATTGAACTTGAAGAAGTTTGACTTAGAATAAACCCAAAACGTCTTATAATATAAAACGGAGGGTGTATTTTTGTACATCAGTCATATATCTATGGCTACTGCAATCCAGAGAAATGCCTTCTAAGTAGACCCACAATTGGCATGTAGATATACGAGTTGCATGTACTATCTGGTTATGTATCTATATGATTTACATTAAAGATTTTTCTTATGGTTCATAAGGAGGTATCAAGAGACCAAACTTTCTATGTAAAATTTGAGAGGATCATTTGAGGCCTAGAGATGGGTGAATAGGCGATTTAAAACTTCAAACCGAATATGTAAAGTGGAATCTGGTTGGATATTTTGATCTGTGGTGTCGGACATTCGGTCACTATTGGATATCCCTATCTCTGATACGACTACTGCGAGCACAAGCAAAAGCTAAACAAGATTAACTAGATCTGCCCCAAAGAGACAATCTAAGGCACACACAACAACTAGGTGCTCGTGGCTGCAAGAAGTAAACCAAGAGGCACAAGTAATTGCATAGGAAAGGGAGATATCACCAAGAATCAAAGATGCAAGTAGTTGTTCCCGAAGTTCGGATCCTTGAGCAGATTCTATGTCTTTGTTGAGGAGTGCACAAAGAGCTAGGTATCTTTTAACCCTAATCCTCATGAGGTCGCACAAAGTACTCCTCCACTATTAGTGATATCTCTTTCCATGTGGGGTGAGGCAACGCCTAGCTTTTTAGTAGTCCTCACCTTTCATGAGTAATAAATGCAACAAGAACTCTTTAGGGTTGCAAGCTAGTGCTAAAAGAATCTAACAACTCAGCACCAAGCAAAAGAGATCCCAAATCCAATCCACTCAACAAAAGCAAATCGCGAAGATCGAGAGAGGGAAAGGAAGGTACAGCGAGGCTCAAAGTGAATCTCCAACAAACTCAAAGCCCAAGACACAAAGTTTTAAATTTCATTTTTTTTAACTAACATTATGTCTTTTGCACCACTGGCACTGTCAAAGTAGACGTCACCTTAAAAAAACTCTCTTATGTCATATTTTGTTTTTGGAGATGTTTCAAGTTAAACTTTGTACAACAATATCTTCTTAGATAGTTATAGACGAATATATGAAAATTGTAGTGTATATTAATTTGCCTCAAAACGTACTTCGATAAAATTATACATGATATTTTAGAAACGTGCAAGACCATCTTAAATACAAATTGGAATAAGCTAAATTACAAATACAATTACAATTTTGCGGATCTGTGTTAGATTTTGATTAAAACTACTCCCTCCGTTCCATATTATAAGTCGTTTTGGGTTTGACCAAAGTCAAACTTCTTCAAGTTTGCCCAAGTTTATTAATGAAAAATGTAGCAGCATTTTCAACACAAAATAAATATAGCATAAAGTCAATATTGGATTTAATGAAATTAATTCAGTATTGTAGATGTTGATTCGTTTTTCTATAAACTTAGTCAAACTTTAAGAAGTTTGAGTTAGAACAAACCCAAAACATCTTATAATACAATGGAGGCGGTACTCCTAAGTCCTCATCTTACGTATACTATACTCTCTCTGTTCTAAAATATAAGCATTTCTAGAGTTCTTTACAAGGATTAAGAAGAAAGGTGAAATTAAATTTGGGAGGGGGAGGGTTGTGATTGGTTGAGATAAATAAGTATAGGATATGAAATTAAATGAGAGATGGTTATGATTGGTTAAGATGGAGGATATGTGAAGAAGTTGATATATTTGGGATAAATTTTAAACGCTAGAAGTTATTATATTTTGAGATAGAGGGAGTATATATCAAGCTAGAGGTGCAGTAGTAGAACATCAAACTAGATATGCACATCAAACCGATGCATGATTCGCAATCCCCGGTCCCATCATAGTACACTACAACTGCATTATTTATGTGTTGACATAAGCTTGTGCATCCCTTGCACTCTCACACCCACATATGGGTGCCATCACATCGCCATCATCATCGTCCCTAATCATACGTGATCGAACAACCTTAAAAGGACATCTTTTTTTGCCCCTACAATTAATTCGCCCTCTAATTTCCTTCCCAAGCAGCACACATAAAACTTACAAGCTTTGAGGTGCACCAACAAAAAAAAATGAGGGGGTTTTTAAGAGATAAGATGTGAATGGAATAGAAAATAATCTAGTAAAATTTCGCCCACACATAATGTAAATGGGTGGACTGCAGTTCTCGAAAGAAAAACAAAGTTGTATTTCTTATTCATCTATGCAACACTTTAATATGTATCCAAATAAATATGCACCGCATATAATTTCTCTTTTTCCTTTTATTACATCGGTAAATCTTTAGGTCTTAAGGTAGATTGAATCGAACCAGCTAGCAAAAACAAAAGAAAGTCTATTTTACTTAACCAAACTATTTTATTGGATCACTTCACCCCATTTTATTAGATCGAACGCGCTAGCAAAAGGAAATACATTTAGAGAGTAAAGTGAACCGTTTTGAATAGTTTGGAAAATAGTTTGGGGGGAGGGGTTAAATGCTCCAAAGAAATAGTTTGAGGGAGCAAAATAGAATTTTTTCTAGAAAACATATTAAATATTGAATAGCAAACATAGATCAATAGAAAGAAATCTTTATCGACCGAGTGCCACCTAGGAAAGCCAGTGTTCCATGTAGCTAGGATGCAAAACTCGCCTTTCATATCGCCTCTTCTGCTAGGGATGGTCGGTGATCATGGATAACTTGTGAAATTGAGCCTCCTTCACGAGCTCTCGCGAAACGTTCAAGCAAAAACAACGTCTCCTCCCCTTTCCTCTCCGATTTGTAAAATCATTGTCATGATTAATATTTTGTGATGAACAATTGGCTTTACAAATGATTTATTTAATAGAAATTGGTTTGAAAAATAAATGTGGATATTGGTGTCAATGTGTGTGACTAATGTGGGTTAGGTTGTGATATCTGTGCCCAGAAACGGTTGTTTTGTCTATTTGTGTGCAGGTGACTTGAGATCAACCTTGGTCAATGGTGAGGACCAGGACTACGCTCAGGGAAGAGCTGAGGTCTAGCATGGCTAGGATGCCATGTGACGAGGTTGGACTAAAGTCAGTTTGTCTTGGGGTCAACAGCGGGATCAGGACAAAACTCAGGGAGGAGTTGAGGTTCAGAATGGTCAAGAATGCCGGGTGATAAGGTTGGACACAAGGTGGAATTGAATTAGATAGAGAAGAATTCAATTTTGGTAGATTGAATTAGATTTGGAATATGAGAGATTGAGTCCTAGTAGAATTAGGAGTTCTACTCCTACTTTGTATAGGAGTTTTTAGGTATAAATAGATAGGAATTGAGACACTAGGTGTATCAGCCAAGGCTCATATTTTTTATGGAGATGATTTTCAATTTTGGAAACAAAAGATGCAATCATTTATTATATCTCAAGGTTATGATATTTGGCAAAAAAAAGTTTCTAATCCTTGTGATATTCCTAAGGCTATAACTGCATGAAATAAAGTTGAATTTGAAACCAATTGTAAAGCTAGGAATATGATTTTAAGTGGTGTTTCTCACTTAGATTTTGATCGGATTTCTCATTTTGAAACTGCGTACGCGATGTGGAAGGCCTTGCATGATTTTCATTAAGATTCTTCTAACATCAAAAAAAAAGAAATACGCAAAGATGTGTTTAAAAAGGACAATATGAAATTTGAGATGAAACCTGACGAAGCTTTGGATGATTATTTTGCACGTTTCAATAAAGTTCTTAGCAACCTCCGTTTTGTGGATGATTCTTTTGATACTACTTATACATAGTTCGAAATTGCTAGACATCTTTTGAATGGTTTTGATATGTCTGTTTGTGAGATGAATGTTACATCAATTCAAGAATCTGTTAATATGAATACTTTAACCTTGAATTCTCTTTACACTAAATTAAAGACACATGAAATGAACATTCTTTCTCGTAAGATTGATTCTAAATCTACTGCTTTGGTATTTTCTTCAATTTCTTCTGTGGATGCTTCTTCGTCATTTTTTTTACTGCTTTGAAAGCCACGTCTGATGAACAACTCAAGCAAGTCTCTGAGGAGGACTTGGCTGTGCTTATTAACAAGTTATCTTGAGTTTTGAATAATATTAAGAACAGAAAAAGAGGAGGTCCAATCCGGTGCTTTGAATGTGGAGAGTTAAACCACATTCATTCCAAGTGTTCTAAGCTCAGGAGATCCAACAAGGAAGACGAGGAGGAGAAGAATAAGAAGGACAACAAGCGCCCAATTTTTGAAGACAAAAGAGAGAAAAACAAACGCAAACTAGTACACCAATTGCTAAAAGCTTTCAAGCAAGTTGAGTTGAGCGATGAAGAATCTGAAAGCAACGACGAAAGCATAGGCAAAGTTAAGCATTTTACAAGTTTAGCTCTCATTGCTCGTAGTGTGTCAAATTCCAATGAGGATGAATCTGAGAACGATGATGACAAGGTCAATTTTACTTATGATCAATTAGAACATGCTGCTTTTGATCTCACTGATAAACTTGATAAATGTACTAAAAAGCTTAAAAACGTGATCATAGTGTTAAAGTTCTAAATGCTGAAATCGCAAGATTAAAGTCTCTAATTCCTAATGATAATGATTACAAATCTTGTGATGTGTTATATCCTAAAATTACTGCTTTAAGAAATATCAATACTAACACTTCTCTGAGATTGGAAGCTAAAATTGAGAAAACTAAAAAGCTTGAGTTATCTTATGCTCTTGGTTTTATTTTACATTCTCGTGTTGTTGATGAGTTGTTTTTAACAAAGAATCTTTTGAAAAAGTATAAAGTTGCTTTTGGTGCAAGTTCTTTGTTCAATGTTTTATGCGCTAAAAGGATTAAGCAACACAAGTATGTTTCATGTTTTAAACTTGCTCAATGTGATTTTTAAATGATATGAAATTGAAAGATGTTCTTGGTCGTGTTGAGTTTTTGCAAAACGATATGAGAACTCACGAAGTACTTTCTTACTCAAATTGACGCAAACAAAAAGGAATTGCAAAATCTTGTGAAAATTGTGTTTCTTTGACAAATGAGGTTGCTTATTTAAAAAGTTCTTTGCGAAGTTTTTCCAATAGTTAAAAAAGAAACACAATATGATTTTGAATACTTCTAAAGTGAGCACACACAATAGAGGAATAGGTTTTGATGCACATACTTATTTTACTATTCATCCACTGGGTATTCTTGGTGTTTCTAAAAGCGGAGAGATTTTGATAAAACCCGAATCAACGAAAACGATTTTCAAATCCATTGAAATTTTGTCGAAACTTTTTACAACTTGTGCAATTGCTTCTTCTTCTAAGAAAAAACATGCATGAAGTATAATTGCTCTCATTGTGGTAAGGACAGACATTTGGTTCAATTTTGCTTTAGACTTACAAGAAAATAGAAAAAAGATAGAGAACATGAACTTGCAAGGTTGAAGTGACAAAAGTCGAGCTTTTCTTCAAGTGACCCGGTCAGACCACAAGCCCCAGAGCAGTCCGACTGGTGGCCATGGGCGGTCAGACCGCAAGCACATCAACGGTCAGACCGGTGGCCGACGACGATTAGACCGACTTTTTAGCATCGGTCGAATCGGTCTTCAGTAAAGCCCTAAGATAAGTTTTTAGGTAAATCTAGTACTATTCTATTTGTGCATATAGATGTGCTTTGCCTACTGATTCTATTGGTCGTGTGTCTCAGTGTTAGATTCCTAAATTTCTTATTTCTAATCCCAACATGAAGGCCTAAATTTTTTGTGTCTGTGTTGCATCTTCCACGGTGTTCTTTTTGGTGAAGCTGCATGATTCTCTGCTGGCCGAGGCCATAACCTCTGTGAGGCCTCGATTGGGAACGTGCTGAGGCTTCTTCTACTAGGGCTCACCATGGTTGCTCCTGTAACGCCCCGTTTTCCGCGAGACATTAAACGATAATTTGCTAAAAACTACCTATGAAAATTTCGATCTTGAGTGTTGTGTTGTATGTCGTGCCTGGATCTCGATTTAAAATCCTGCCCTTGATCTCGACCTTTCGTCCTCTCAAAATCCTCTGTTCCGAAATAATCTCTAAATTTGAATCGCTGTTATCGAACTCCTCTCCAAAACCCTAACGGCAAAGTCCTTCAGTCGTCTCCTTCAAATCTCCACTTCAATTTCTGTTCCGAAGATCCAAGTCGGAACCCTAAGATATCCCCTTTGGTTTCTCTCCTATAAATCCCGTATCTTCCCTTGCTTCCTATCTCTCTCTTGAAGCTCCAAATAAAATCCCGAGTTAAATGATATAACTTGAGTGTCGAACCTATATTCGAACCCTCTCCGTCAATATAACTATGTATGTATGTATATATATATATATCCCTGAGCATACACCCACGTATATAAACTTGTGTATATACGTGTATCAACCCTCCTCAAAATTCCCTTGAGCATCCCCCCTAATTCAAATTAAATATTGTAATTTGAATTTAATCCTCTCCTTGGTTTTTCCTGTAAAAATTCTCGCAGAGTCCCAATACAAAACTCCTACAAAATGTCAAGATCATCCCTTGTTCCCCCCCTCCCCCCCCCCCCCTTGATGCCCTATTTTTCCAGGAGTTCAAAAATGTATTTGAATTCAAATTCCTCCTTGAAATCATCTCAAAATCCCCTCCAAACAAATCCCAGGAAAAAGAGAAACCCAATTGTTCTTGCTGGGCCTCCATCCCCCCTTTCCTCGGCCCAACGAGCGGCGCAGCACTGCGCAAGCCGACCGCGCCGCTGGATACTTGCCACGTGTCCGGTCTCCTCACTCGGCAGCCGTCGATCCTTCCCTCTGCACTGCACCGCGCGGGCCGCCGCGAGATGCCAATGCCCGCCCCGTGGTCGAACCGCGTCGCTGCGCCGTTCGATCTCTTTCATAACGCCCACGCCGCTGTGAGCCGTGCCGAATCACGGATTTCCACCACGTGTCCCGAGCGTCACTCGGCCGTCGATCCAACCCGACCACTTACATCATCTACCTCCGTTCCCCAGCCTCGTTCTCCCGTTGTCGCGCACACGCTGTTCGGTCAAATGACCGACAGTGCCGGCGTCACCATGGCCCTGCGCCGGTTCCCCCAGGGTGCGCGCTGCAAGACGCTGAACAGCGGACATCCGCGGCCACGTTCCGCCGCCCACTTTCCCTCCTGTCTTCCCTCCTTTTTCCGTCTCGGTCCTGGGCCAACCCGGTCAAAAAGGGCTTCGCCCGCTCTCGTCACAGCCGTCCCCACCTTGACCGAGCCCAGTGCCACTCTTCCCACCCAAGCGCTTCAATTTTGGCCGCTCGATACACGCCATCGCCCATCCAGTGCATCGCCACCGTTGCAAATTCCTCCGCCCGCACGAGAGATCGCCGCCACGCCAATTCTTCCCGCTCTCTCTCCCCAATAATTTAGCCCCCCTTGTTTGAGCACCAATTATTGGAGGCCGAGGCCCTAGCCGAGCCCCCTCCGCTCCTATAAATGCCCCAGAGAGCTCCTCTTCCCCTCCACCCCCTTGGTCTCTTCCCTCCTTGAGCACCGCCAGTCCTGCACCGCCTCCCGAAGCCGGTCGCCACCGTCGGCCGCGAGTCATCCCGAAGCAGGTCGCCGCCGCCGCTTGATTGCCTTGAAATGCTATACGTCGGGCCAAGCCCCGCGCCGAGGACGCCGCCTCGCTCCGGACTCCTTCCTCCTCGTTCGGTCTCCGCTCGAACCAAGCGCAAGGAGCCCCAAACTCCTTCGCATCGTCGACCCCACTCTCGAGCTCCGCCGCTCCCGCAATCCCGCGCCGTCGGTGAGCCTTGTTGAATCCCTCACATGAACCGCCTTTGGAATGATCCTCTGGCGTATCTCTCTCCTCCTCCTTAGCCCCTTTGGCCATCCCTTCCTCCCTCTCACCATGGCCGTCGGCCCTTTTCCCTCGACTCTCTCCCCGTCACCTTAGCATTGCATCACCGGGCGCCATCGCTCATCTTCGGCGTGACCCGAACGGGTCAAAGGATTCCCCTTGGCCTCCTCTTTCCGCCGACGCGTTCCTCGCCCCAGAGCGCTGCCGTGAGCCGGGAATGCTCTCCGCCGCCATGGTCACCGTCGTCGTCTTCCCCTTTCTCTCTCTTCCGCCGTCTCGGCATCCCCGTCACCGGCCATCGTCGCGCTCGATCTTCCCAATGAGAGCCGTTAGCAAGGTTCCCCTTGTCCTCCGCGTCGCACCGATGCATTCGCCGTCGTTTATCTTCCTGAGAAGCCGCCGCGGAGATGTCGTGCTGTCGCGCGCCGTCGGATTTCCGCACTATTCCTCGTCTTCCCCTTGTCGTGCCGACGCTGAGTAGAGAGCCATCCCAACCGACTCGCGCACTCTCAACTCATGGTGATCTGAGTGTTTGCACGTGGGCTCGCCCAGATCGTGCTCACGGTGGGCCGAAAAGATGTTCCCGGTCCACCACCTCCCTTGGCTCTCGCTCCCGTGAACACGCCTCTCTGGACCAAGCCATTGACTACGGGTCCCGCACGTCAGGATGACCCTACCTGTTAGTCCCTCCTCGCGCCCGTGCACATGCCTCCTGGGTCGCCTCGCTGGGCCGGCCCAACTCTTTCTCTCCACGCGTGCACGCCATTTTTCCCCCTGTCTCGGACCGATTAAATAGAGAAATAAATTCTAGATCTCTTTCCAATACTCAGAAAAATGCCAAAATCGTTTAAAATTCATATCTTTTCCTCCGTTCATCCAATTGACTCCGTTCTAGTTCCCAAAATTTTCTAAAAATGAGATCTATTCAATGGCACTGTTATTAGCACTAAATAGGATCTTTTACTAGTTTTTGTGTAGATTTTTATGTGTTTGCGCATAATAACGATCGCCGGAAATTTCGTTTCGGAGTGGATTTCGCGACGATTTCTTGAAGACTAGTGAAGACTTAGAGCAAGGCAAGTCACCTTTGATCATTTCGAGCCCATAATTTCGGAACAAGTATTTTATTTGACAAATCGCATACACTAGGTTACACTGTTATAATTTCTCGGCCGCGGTTGCAAGATGATTGACGGGCCGCCAACCCATTTGCTGCATGACCTCCTTAATTGATTGTGATTCCCTTACACATCTTGTCACCGTCCTTGATAGATCCCGGTACCCATGTCGACGGGCATGGTACCATGATCGCCTATCAAATTTAAAAATGGTTACAGTGGTAAAATTTGGGTTCACGAAACTTTGGAAAACCTGACACCTGGGTCGATGCCTTGAAAATAAAATGGTTTGTGAAAACCACGGTATGGGGATCGTGCCATGTAGGACGAGTCTCCCGCACTGTAGCTAAGGACTGATTCCTCTGGAATTTCATCCGAACATATGACAGTACAACCACATGGGTGATATGGGATAACTCCTGGCTGAGTAACTAGTCTCCCAGGGACGTCTTGCGTGCCATTGGACTGTGGATCGTGCGGGAGGGCGTCGGGGGTGCCTCCTGGGTTCCTGGCACAGCATGGTCTCGGACCTATCCTGTTGTTGGTCTGAGGACCCCTCTAGTTGGCATGGGGTAACCTGGGAGGGTTTGGAAAATGCCTTGTCGCGAAAACCTCTATGTCACCAAATCGTACCCAATGCGTGTGAGCTAGTGACTAGAGTGAGTCGCGTCGTGTGGGTAAAGTGTACCCCCTCTGCAGAGATCTAAACTATTTGAACAGTCGTGCCCACGGTCATGGACGGATGTGAGGTGATTCCTTATCATAGTTTTGTTTGACAACTGCTTGTGAAATGATGTTTGTGGATTGGGAATCCGATTTCGAAAAATGTTGTGAAGTTTTCGATGACGGCAGGGTTGTGGGCCCGATGAGGTTGGATCAGCTGATGGCGCTAGATCCTGGAGGCCAACTCTTGAGAGTTGCACCGATTCAAAGATTGATACAACTCACTCCGATTGGGCGAGACTCACCTCGCCCTGATTGTTGAGAAGCACACACTAGTGGATTTAAAAAGATTTAAACAAAACAGATTGCAAAATAACCAGCCTCTCTTTGAAGCTTGCAACAACCACCTAAATTTCCCTGGCTTGCTGAGTACGTAAGTACTCACCCTTGCTCTCTCTCTATATATATAGTTCTCCGCCAGGAGCTGATGCTGGAGTTGTTGAGAAGAGAAGATTAGGGTTTCGTCCTGGTTCCCAGCAATTGCTTGTGTGTTGGGACTAGTTCACTGTTCCGCTGCTGCCACTACCTCTATGTGGTTCGTTATTGTCTCCAGCTTGCTCCGAAGCTGCAACGTAAGTGAAGGTATATGTCTTCATATTTATTTATTTATTTATTTAAGGTACTGCAATGATGCACGTCTGATTGCCGTGGATACCAGTGTTGTATCCTGAGACTGGTATATGTATCGTGGTTCTGCGGGAAGGCAGTTCACGCTGCAATCCTGTGGCACGCCCTAATTGGTACCGTTGTACGGTGGTGTCAGATCGGGGTGTGACAGCTCCTGCCGCCGTCGTCATCAAAACCGATGAAGCAACTATGCAAGACGTGTCGAGAAGGACCTGATTGCTTTTTTCAACTTTTCTTTTGTCCTTCCTTGGAAAATCCATGACCTTTAGGTAATTCATCCAATCCCAATGAGTTGTCCTATAAAACTGGCTATGAGTCCCATCTTTTTAATAAATAATCAGAGGCAGTAGCCTCTTTGGTCTTAAAAAATGGAATTGCTAAATAACTTGTGACAAATTTTTGGGAGGAAAGTTTTCGATTTTTCGGCCATTGGATATGCTTTGAAATTCGTGCTATAAGGGGAGAAAAATTTTCACGTACGCATAGGGGTGGAGAATCGAACCCGTGAGCAGCAACCTGCGGGCGCGCGTTGTTATCCCTATGCCAGAGCCCGGTTTTGATAATATATATAAGCTATAGACAAGTTACGTTGTAACTACAAAATAGTTACAATATAATTACACTATAATTATACTATAGTTACATTTGAAAGTTCTTAGAAGGATTTTCTGTCGAAAGTTGTATAGCTAATCTCAAAAAAAAGATAGCACAACCGGGACCTCGTCAGGCGCCCGCCTGAATTCCCAATCAAGCTAGATCGCACGATATGCAACATGTCGATCGGTGCGACGGTTCATGCATTGGAATCGTCCACCTAAGCTAGCCGAGGCGTACAAAGAATTTTTTATTATTTAAATCTTTTTATTTTTTATTTTTAAAAATAAACCCTTCAAAAATTTATTTTCAAATATGAACTTTTTGACCAACTGGCATGGCTAAACAACACTGTCACGCCATATGCTCGTGGCATAGCAGTATTATTTGACTAGGCTAGTTAGAGTGGCATGACAAGTATTTACCATGGCAGTTAAATTGGCATGACAAGATAATACTGTCATGCTAGCAAGACACCGTTATCCTGCTACGCCAGATGGGGTTACGTGGCTACGAGTTTCAGATTTAAAAAATAAGTTTTTAAAGGGTTTATTTTTTTGGTCGGCCGTGCCGAGGCGCTAGCTAGCTTCAGGAGATGGCTAGGGGCTAGCCAGGGGATGGATAGAGACTGCACGGCCGCTGCTGTGCCGCTCGCCGATTAAGTAGAGACCACAGCGCGCGCCTTGACAAGTATTGTTTCATGACACGGCATGGATCGAGCTTTCTACAGTAGCTGCTGGCTAGCTAGCGAGCTTTCGTTTCCCAGCAAGCTAGCTAGCTTGACCCCTCTCGCTGGCGCCTCTCTATAAAAAGGACTCGATCGAGAGCTTCAACCACTCTCAAGATTTACATCTATATGTATCTCTTGTGTGTGTTCAAGCTCACCATCTCTGTATAAGTCTGTAGACAAAAAGAGCTAGCATATGATGCTTAGTTATTGCCAGAAGCTAGCTGCTTGGCTGGTTTCTGTATAGCTAGCTAATTAATTAGGAGGGTTAGTTCTTGTGCGTTGCTTCTGCGCTCGATCTGGTCAGGTGGCCGGTTAATTGCATCAGTCATCTGTTCGGCCGTCCGGGACCGGGAGGGATCGATGGGTCTGAGGGAGATTGAGTCGACATTGCCGCCGGGGTTCAGGTTCTACCCGAGCGACGAGGAGCTGGTCTGCCACTACCTCTACAAGAAGGTGACCAATGAGCGCGCCTCGCAGGGGACGCTGGTGGAGGTCGACCTCCATGCTCGCGAGCCATGGGAGCTTCCCGGTGAGTCATGAATATATAGCCTGCATGTGTTTGTTAATTCATATAGCGATCTGTGTCTCCCCCTCGATCTTGCACAGGTTGTTTTATCGTTTGTACAATCTTAGCATGTTTGCAGCTGATTAGATAGATCATAGATGTGAAGATCAAGATGCTTACGGAAATTAAAAAAGTAAAAAAGAGGGACCTAACCAAGCCATGCATGCGATTTTTCTTCATGATGCGACCTAAGCTAGCAGATTAATTAGCATGCTCTTGTCCCCTGAAGATATTCCAAAAACTATATATGCGTGCCCCTTTTTGGTTGCAGCTTCCAGCACTTACTGAAGATGTCATAATGATGAACAGAAAAGAACTACCTGATTGAAGAATTTTCGTAGTATATTTGTTGAATTATTTTAACATGATGAATCCCAAAAGATTCGATTTCTGTCAGTTAATGGCCTCGAGCACCATAATTTATCACGGAATAATCCACAATAATTTCGTCCAATAATACATTAACTGATCTGAAAGCAAAGTGTTGTACTCCTCGTCGCCATCTTGATGACGACTCCGATCCAGTCTGTTTCTTTGCTACGTCACATGAGTAACAGTTCCTTCCTTTTTTTTGGTTTTCCTTTTCTGAAAAAAGCCAGTCCCTTTTCCTTCAGAAATAAGTTTGAGCACTTTAGCCGTCAATCTAAACTCTCCTTGGTGTATCATAAATTAGTTTCACTTCATGTACAAAGCCAGATTAATTCTCATTATATTGTCTCGAGGCTCAAAGATGTTAACCCTAAAATATCTTTATGGGTGCATGCAGACGTGGCGAAGCTCACGGCGAGCGAGTGGTACTTCTTCAGCTTCAGAGACCGCAAATACGCGACGGGGTCGCGCACGAACCGCGCCACCAAGACGGGCTACTGGAAGGCCACCGGCAAGGACCGCAAGGTGCGCAGCCCAACCACGCGCGCCGTCGTCGGCATGAGGAAGACGCTCGTGTTCTACCAGGGCCGCGCCCCCAACGGGGTCAAATCCGACTGGGTCATGCACGAGTTCCGCCTCGACTCGCCGCATTCTCCACCAAAGGTAGCAGCAACCCACCATATATATATGTACACGCACTATACTAGCTTGAGCCTTGCTCCACCCACCAAAATGTGCTACTTGTCGTTGCCGTTGCTAACTTGGATATGGATCGATATGCGTTCTTGCAGGAAGACTGGGTGCTCTGCAGGGTGTTTCAGAAAAGCAAGGGAGACGGCGAGCAAGACAACACCACCAGCGCAGCCTCACTGGCAACCTTCGCCGGCTCGTCGCAGGCGGCGGCGGTGCAAGACCAAGCCGCGTACAGCGACCAGACAGGCTCGTCGATGGGATTCGCGCCAAGGCAGAACGAGATACTCGACAGCTCAAACCATGAGTTGCTGAACTTGGCAATGTTCCAGTGCAACTCGGTTCTTGATCATTTCCCGCAGGAGGTGAACAGCTCGCCGATGATGGGGTTAGGGTCCATCGGAATTGGGTATGAATACGGCTTCTTCTACGACACCGGCTTCGAGGAGACAGCGAACCTTGGGGGCATGAGATTCCCGCAAGGATGGAGTTGATGCCGATGGATTGTGCAGTGAGATCATTGTGCCTGCATTTGTGAAGGACAAATGATTGAATTGATTCCATTGATACAGTTTCGTCCCCAGAAAATAAACATTGCTACTGTAGGTAGTGTTTGGTTTAGATTGGAACCTGCATGAGATTGTTCGGTCAATTGAATTGTATATATACTGTGTGGAGTAAAAATGTATCGCTCTACCCTTATGTAAGTTGATACAATCCATCCCAAGTTCCAGTTCATAGATCAAACGATCTATGAGCTATCAAACTGGATTTGTTATTACAAATTAATGGCATTTCCACTCGTCAAGTAGTCTGTTTTTCCCCTCCATGTTATATACTCCCTTCAATCAATGATATTTGGTGTTTAGGGTTAGATTATTTCTTCAAACATTTAAAATTCTAACAATCAATTTTATATTACAATAAATTTATAAAATTTAATAAGTTCATCATATTTTGATGGAACATTTTAAGACAAATATATATATATCTTTTTTAAAAATTAATTATTTAAGAAATGACTGATGGTCAGATTTTTAAAAGTTTAATTTTTTACTTAAATGTTAAATATTTTTTATCAAAGGGAGTGCCATGCTTGAATTTTCTGATTCGCAAAGTGCTCATGAGATGCGATCAGTAGTTTCAGTAAAGGTCGTTCTTCTTGGGAACACGAATTAACTAGTAACTACTGTATGCTGCACTGTTGCTTCAGTCGACTTCCAGTAGCTACTAGCGGTAGCTTCTTTGAGATTAACTAGTAGTAGTTTAGTTCCAAAGCAAGCTTGAATTTTCCAAAGACAAACATGGCTGTCAAATGAGAATCAATCAGCTGGCTAGCAAGTAGGAGTAGCTAGCTAGCTACTGCCATCGATCTCTGCCTCTTGGTCAGGCCAAACTGCCAGGCTATCATGCAATGGAATCTAGAACTCTTGATGTATATATAGAGACAATATGTCTTCTTTCATGTGTTCATCTAGTCTTCTATACATGAAAAAGTATTTTAATCCCTTGAGAGGATATTCTCTTGTTTCTTTCATACCATCTAAATAGTTATAAAAAAATTAAAAAATCGATAAGATAAATTAATATGTGATGTAATACTCCATGAACATGCAAATTCAAATTTAATTTCTACAAGTTACAAAAATAAAAACAAATATGGCTATGAATATGCACATACTACTAGGATATAGGATATCACCGGCGGCCAAAACACGTTTTCGCAGACAGCCGGCAACCCCGCCTATGACTAAGGATATGTGAAAATATATACTTTACGCAGGTGGGCAGCCAGCCACTGTAAAAATATATTAATGCAGACGGGTCTGGTAAGTCGTCCGCCTACCAAAACCTATTATTGCAGGATGGGCCTTGTACATGTATACTACTTTAAGTTTGATTTATTATTTTTGTTACAACTTGTAGAGGTCAAATTTGAATTTATATGTTTGTGGAGTAATATATCATGTATTAATCTATTTTATCAATTTTTTCATAACTATTTGGATAACTAAAAAACGAGGAAACATCCACTCAACGGATTAAAATCCATTTCCTTCCGGATATACATACGTACACAGAGAAGAACGAAAATCCTATACAATTCTATCCAAGTTGGCATCTCCAAGTATATAGAGATCTCTACAGATATATATAGCTAGATATGGCTGAGCGTACGTAAGTCCAAGTTGGCATGCGTTGGATATATTTCTGCCGCCATAGAAAATAAGGTATTACAGTAGGCGGTAACGTTAGCGTATATGCTTCTCCATGATACAGTGTCCTTCAAACAGTCTAACGTAACCTCCATATACGCTTTATCAGATCTTCGCATGTGGTTTAGTACAAGAACGACGGCGAATCCTGTCCAACAAGCTGTCCTGCGTTTGGTACGTTAGTTTTGATCTGTCGTTGCAACTAGAATGGTCGAGTCTACTTTTACATTGCTAATTGTCCTGAGTATGTACTACGTACTATACACGAGTACTACTCTTATTTTAAATTCACACGCACACACACAGGCACAAAATGTGGTCAAAATCATACCCCCACACCCCCCCCCCCCCCCCCCCACCAAGGCCCACGCTTAAAATGGTCAGATTCAAATGATCTAACCGCACAGTGGGCCGTCACATCCCTTGCCGCTTGGGCCTAATAAACTTTTTTTGTTCGAGAGGTCCAAATAGACCTGACGGCCTCATTTCCAAATTCAGCGTGAAGGTAAAACTGGGCCGTTCCTCGCCGCGTGCTGTGAGCCCGTGTACTGGTCGCCGGCCTCGGCACGCGTCGCGGGAGGCGCGCATCAAGTTCGGCCCCGCCCCCACCCTAGCTGCCGCCTGCCGGGTCATCGCGTGGCGCAGGCACGCGATACACGCCCAGTCCGGCTAGCCGGGGCGCGAATAGCTCGGCGCTGGCTGGTTGGTTCGTACTCGTGCGCGAGTCCAGGGAGAGGAACAGGAGCAGGGAGCCCACCGCGCCGTGATCGATGGCATCCAGGTGCAGCAAGCGCTGCGCGAGCGTGGGGCACCGCGTACAGGTACCGGCCGGCCGGGGGCTCCCCACTGGCCGATCCGTCGTCGCCTTCCCGCGAGCGCCGACACCAAGTACCGCGACCCACGCGCGATGGTGACCCGGCGCGCGCGCGCGGGACCCGTGACGTACGCTCGCGCGCGTCCCGGGCGGCCGATCGATCGGGCCGGGTCGGTCAAACGCGGAGCACCCCGTCAAGGCAGACCGGCCTGCGCGTGCGCCAGGCCATGCATGCGTAGCATGGCCGGCGGGTTCAGACTTCAGAGAGAGTGGCCGGCGCGCGCGCGACGCCGCAGAGAGAGAGAGAGAGAGAGAGTGAGTGCTAGAGCAGTAGAGCTAGCTAATAGGCCTATGGCTCTGAGACTGCAACACTGCGCAGCAGCCTGCACGCGCGCAGGCACAGTGGCCGGCGACCCCCCGCGCCGCGCGCGCGTGCCCGGCCGGACGCGTGCATGCATCCATGCGTAGAGCCGTTGATACATAGCGCGAGACGCAGCCTGCAGGTTATATGATCGTCTTCTCTTCCCGGGCCGGCCGGGCGTGGTCATGTCAGTTTTTTTGCTCGATCGATCGTCAGTTTCGTCAACTTAATTAGTTAGCGCGCATAGTTCTTCAGTTTGGACGTTGAACTGAAAGGGTTTTCACTAATTATATCGCTTCGATCGTACGCTCTCGTGGGCTGTCTTGTAATACGACTGCATCGGTAGGATGCTAGCTAGTAGTCTAGTACTACGTGATTCAGACATTCAGTAGTGATGTCGTAAGTGTCGATCGTGCACGGATGCGATTCTTCGTCAGCAGGATGCTTGTGCGGTACTAATATATACATTTATATACGTACATATAACAGGTTCCCTCGTGCTACGACTCAACTTTTTATGTACTCACCTCGGTGTTCTTTTCGACCAAATAAACGAAGTAGCTTACTTGGAGTATGTATACTTGCAGTAAGTTTAGGTTGCATAGCGCGCGGGTGCGAGATGCGACATAATTTACCTGGCGATCTTTCAAAAAAAAAAAGAGACATAATTTACCTGGCGATATATTAATGCCCTAGCTTCTTCCTACTACAGTACTACTCCTACCTCATTATCGAATATATAAAAGCTTATTAGTCATATGCCTTGTTGTATCCTTTCCTAGCGTGCCTGCAATTAAGTGTGTGGTCATGTTATATATATGCCGCTGCACTATGCCGCTATGTAGGTACATACTCCTACTATATGCAATGCTACTAGATGCCCTTAACTGCGCTTGGAAGCAAGTTTAAGAGAACATTAATTGTACAGATGCCAATACTTCCATTTATTGTTTGAACAAAGAGAGATTTAATTTGTAAAAAAACCATGGTTTTGGATATATATAATTGGAAATGAAACATTATTTCACAGCCAGGGGCACTTAATTAATATGGTGCTAACGTGTATATGAATTTGTATATAATATATATGTGTACTTTGACAGTTATTAAAAACTTCCAATATATATCAAGGTGCCGGTTCTACTTCCAGAAAAATGCGGAACATATATTCTGTCCAAACTTGCTTCAAGAAATGGAGTGATCCATGCATGTTGTTCAGTTTGAGTGCAAGACCATATTTTTCACATTAGCACCATATTATTGAAATGGATAATTTGATTGCGCAGCTTATTATTTACTCCACGCTTCTAAAAAAATGTGTTCTCACATAAAACTTTCTTCTACTACATTGCGACTACAGTCAAATAAATAATCCATGACAATAAGCCGCTCAATAATTTGTTTATGTTACGACACCGCATGCTTAGTTGTAAACTTCTTTGCCGTGTGGGTAGGTGCATCTCATTCTGCTGAAAGTAACAAAAAATCACCATAGAAAAAATGCACAGACATATCCGCCCAGCAGCCGGTGCACACTCTGGTTCACCTGTTTTATATACTAGATTAATACATTGATTAATGTATGTTAAATATTGTGGAAATATGATGGATGGATGGATACAGGTTGAAATATTGTGAAAATAATATAAGGGATGATAGTTTAACATATTTGTATATTGACTTTTAGAATGTAATAAATTGCAGATGATGTGGCATTCTTACATGTTGAGTTTTAGAGTGTAATAATAGCTAGTTGGTTGTAACTATATGGAAGTTATAGATACCCAGCTGATCATATCGAGGTATGTATGAAGTTTCTCAATCAATCTGAAGTCATAAAGTGGAACAACATTTCATGCTTCTAGCTATAGCTTGCTAGATATATCTGTACACCCCAGGTGTGTACCGATAATTACAAAATGTGTGTGATCTGACTGTGTAAGTGTGCTCAGTACTCCAAGAAAATACTCCAAAGTTAAACCATCTAAATGAGAAAAAAATAAATTCCCAAATGTTGATCTTTGCTATATGTCCATAGATTTGCATGTCCTTAACTACTGCAACAAATATATGGTTCCTTAAGATTCCATGCCTGTTAGCCTGTGAAATAATTAATTAGTTTGGTAGATTATATTGTCGGTGTTTTGTTTCTAATATTATTGTTTTAATTGTGAACCACCACTCACCGTTTCTTTTATTCAACAGTGGAAATGTCTACAATGATGTACTGTTTGGAACAAATTTTGTCTTGTCCACTGCAATGATCTATCATCATGGATACTCGTAATATGTATGCAAATTATCTTGAATTTCTTTCAATATATGACCATTTATATGCAATCTGGACAAATAATACAGAAAATAAAAGGTGATGCAAGTGTTAGGAATTAATAAAACATAAAAAATAAAGTGTTAGTCGGTCTAATTATACTTTACCTATTTTTTTTGTTGTCCCTCCAGTAGCCAAAGCCGGAATTTGATCAAAATTGTTGGGATGTATCATTGAACTTCACTCAAAGCTTGTGCAAGCTAGATCTAATTACATGGCTTCCAATTTTATGGATAAGGTCCTCTATATATGCCTCTTGGACCATATGGAAACAAATCAATGGGATCATTTTTTAGGGCAAAATAACTTTCTTCTCCTACAGACGCTTTTTCAAGGATGATGTCAATCTAATTCTACCTTTCTGTCTTAAGGGCATAGAGAAAGAATTTTTAGCTGCATGGTAATCTTTCTTTGTAATTTCTTTTGTTTTCCCTTTATTGTAACTAAACCTTTGTTGGTTTTATTAATATATCAACTGCAGAAGCCTCCTCTGCAGTGTTTCAGTAAAAAAAAGTATTAAGCTCGTTCTTAATAAATATCATACCCACATTTTTGTTAGCTAGCTAGAAGCATGGAAAGGAATGAACATTAGTATGTAGAACCACCCCTGTATAAACATCCATGCTTTATCATATATAATTAATTAATATATGCCAAATGGGTGTAACATGTAACAAAACATGCCATCTTCTTGTCTGTTGACAGGTAGTAGAAGACGATGGAGTTTCATAGGAGTACGTTCTCTTAAAGATTATAGAATCAATATGGCATTATCTATAGAGAGCATTTGTCCCAAACTCGCAATAGTGCAAATGACAAATTGATAGCAGTAAAGAAACACTTTGCAGACACATCCAGTACTTATATAGTACTAATATAGAACTTCCTCATCATATATACTACTTTCTCCGTTTCAAACTGTAAGACGTTTTGGTTTTTTCTAAGTCAAATTTTTTTTAAATTTGACAAGTTTATAAAAAAATATAGTAACATCTACAGCACCAACTTAGTACCATTAAAACCAACATTAAACATATTTGATAATATATTTGTATTGTGTTGAAAATATTACTACGTTTTCCTATACACTTAATCAAACTTTCAGAAGTTTTGAGACAGCGGGAGTAGTACATACTCCATATATATATATATATCCTGTTTGTGCAGGTACCTGCAGCATGCAGCTACCAGTAGCATCCAATAATCCATGATGGGACTCAACTGTTCAGAAATCCAAGTGAAAAGATAGATCATAAACCAGGACACAGTGCATTGCACGAAGGGGAGAAGAATAGTTCCAGTTGACACACATCCAGATCCCAGACATATGCATGCAGCATGCACACACAAGCTAGCAGTATGTACAGCATGTACACATCAGGCATCAACATGTACACACACCAGTACTAATTTGGTGCGTGGCACTGTTGGCCTGTACTACCACCCCCTGGTGGATGTAACTGGTCATGCACCATTCACATCGATCTCACTACTCTTGCTCACCCCCAAACCCTGCATTGCAGTACGATAAAAAAGGAAAAGGAAACAGCTGGAAGCAAAAGAAGAAACAAGATGATGCTAGAATTGGCACATGCATGATGTTCAGATGTGAGATGCCGGCCGGATTGGATGGACAGGCAAAGAGAGAGATCTGCATATGTGTATCTCTCTGTCCCTCTAGATCTAGCTAGACCTCAAAGGACATGCACCTCAGTTCAAAGTACAACAATCATTTACTCACTACTACTACTCCCACAGGCATATGAACCATCGACAACCGAAGCTATAGAAAGCTAATAGAAGCACAGGTGATAATGCACTAATGCAGTACGAACGAAGCACCTACTACTGTTGGCGTTTCTCACGACAGAGTTTACGAATAATTAGCAGCACAAATTAAACCCATAACCATGCGCATGCATGCACATGCGAACTTAGTGCACATAAAATATATGTGCTGAATCTTGCATACCGACCAATAGGAGAGCTTAGCGTAGGTAGATCGGCGGATCTCGGCCGGCCGGTGCGGTCGTCCACGCTTAGCAGGCCGCGCCGGCAGGCGGTGGAGGCGGCGGGTGATGCTGGTGGCCGTGGAGGCCGCTGCTGTCGCCCTGCAGCTGCTGCTGCGGCTTCTTGCGCTTCTTCTTCTCGTAGCTGACGCCGCGGGCGCGCGCCTGGTGCTCGCGGACCTCGCGGAGGTAGAGGCGGACGGCGCGTGCAGCGAAGGGGTTGGACTCGGGCCGACCGCCGTTCTCCTCGAAGGCGGCGCGGAGGCGGCCGACGAGGGCGTCGAGGCTGCCCCAGGCCTGGCGGAGCGGGCAGGGGCAGGGCGCCGGCGGGCTCGGGTGGCCGAAGAAGGGGCAAGCCGCGGTGTGCACCTTGGTCTTGCCGAACTGGTCCAGGTAGCGGAGGAACTCGAGGACGTGGGCGCCGCTGCACTGCGCCAGGCTCAGCGGCGGCCGATGGTTCCGCAGGTACTGCCCGAACGTGTTCCAGTCGCGCCGCTTCTGCGCCTCATACCGGCTCGGCGACTGCGGCGTCCCTGCGCCCATGGACGGCGACGAGCTGCTGCTGCTCGACCCGCCGCCGCCGTTGCCCCCTCCCGACGGAGGGCTGTCGGGGTTCGGCGACAGGTCCATGGATCAGCTTGTTCCTAAATAAAAAAAAGGGGGGGGGGGAAGAGAGAAACGGGCGTGTGACTGTGAGCTGAGACAATTCTGGTTTTAATTTACTTCAGTAGTAGGGCTCTCACTTACAGTTCTCCTCGCTTAAACAAATGAACAAGCTACTGTTTGCTTACTAATATATTTGGGAAAAGAACTACTGCTACTCCGTATTCCCTAACCATGCATGATGAGGCCAATGATTACAAGTGTTCATTTACAGTTGGGATTGGAGGGATCTGTTTCGGAGTTGGCGCTCTCTCCTTAAACCTAAGTTTGAAGTCGATGTGCAGATGCACTCAAACCTCTCGTCGCAAATGAGTTCTCATATTTTTTTTAAACTGAAAACTTGAAATTACCGGCCTTTGGTGGCGCCTGATCTTTTTTCGGTGGTTGCAGAACTGAGAAAGCTAAGTGATATCAGAAATCAGTTGGCTCTAGAAGCTGAAAGCCTGCACAAAACGGAGCATCATCAGAGAAGCAATGATCAGAGAAAGAAACACATGTATTTAAGGTGGGATTATTCATTTGGAAGGATAATAATCTGGAAGTGTTAGCGGATCCATCGATCTGTTTCTCTCCTTACTCGATCGGCAGTGGTGGTGGTGGTAGTAGACTGGTAGCAACAGCTGCTGCTGCAGTTGGCTCTCTATAGGCCCATCTGGTGACTGGGAAGTTGCTGGGAGAGCAGCTGCAGCTTCACCGTGTGTTCGATGGTGTGGGGAATCGCATGCTGATGCTTCTATTTTTAGGGGGAGAGCAGGGTGGTGGTGGAGGTGTTGTTTGGCCTAAAAAGGGGAGAAGTGAAGTGACTGAGACATGGAGTGCACAGTATAGTGAGCAGTGAGGGAGGGGAGAGATGCACTGATCCAGTACTGCTAGGGCTTTAGGTGATGGAAGTGTGGAAAAAAGGACAGTGGGTGAGAGGTGACATGACAAAAGTATTTTTTTTCTAAGTGATGGGTCAGTGTACGGCTTAATTTAGGGTGTCACTGTTTCAATATAATCGTTGATCGGGTGATTAGCGGCTGCATTAATTAACTCGATTTCAAAGGTCGAAAGCTGTCTCAATCGATTGTAATAGCAACTTTGGTCGATGAATCAATCAAGACACTTGTGAACATCCAGTGACTGAACTATCACTACAACCATGCGCTTATCCATTCTCATTGCAAGTCACATGTATGTAGTACCGAAGTAAATCAACTTATCATTCTCTACATAAAATATGGTTAAAATATCATCCAAAGACATCATACATAACAAAAGAAGTGTTGGTTGTTTTATCGGCTTAGAGATAAGATAACGAATAGAATCCGTGATCGGAATTCCGATCACGGATTCTATTCGTTATCTTATCTCTAAGCCGATAAAACAACCAACATTCTCCCCTTGATTTAGAGGCTTAATTAATTTCTAAGTCTATTAAGTAAAACAGCTCCCCAAGGCAATGTATCATAACAACTTTAAACGTCATTAAGACTACAAGACCTATAGTTCACTATAATACTTAAATAAACTCACATCTTAACTTAGCGGGTGTTGATTGAAAAATTTAATCCCCTATTTCCAGGATCTTAGTCAAAGGCAATCACTTAATCCCATGCCGGCTACATGTTCTTTAAATAAGTTGGGAGGTAAGCCTTTGGTTAGCGGATCCGCAAGCATAAATTTAGTATTTATGTACTCAATCTTAATTGTTTGATCCTGGACTCTATCTTTCACAACATGATATTTAATGTCAATGTGTTTGGCAGCTTCACTTGACTTGTTGTTACTCGTATAGAATACTGTAGCTTCATTATCGCAGTATATAACAAGTGGTCTCTCAATGCTGTCAACCACTTTTAATCTTGGGATGAAATTCTTAAGCCATACGGCCTGCCCCGTCGCATGGTAACATGCTACAAATTTCGCTTGCATTGTCGACGATGCAGTAAGCGTTTGTTTAGAGCTTTTCCACGAAATAGCTCCTCCCGCAAGGGTGAAAATATATCCTGAAGTGGATTTCTTTGTGCCCCCGCGCCCCGCGCGCCTCGCGCCCGCGCCCCCGCGCTCGCGCATCGCGCCCGGGCCCCCGCGCTCGCGCCCGTGCCCGCTCTTGCGCCCGCGCCCCCGCGCTCGCGCATTGCGCCCGGGCCCCGCTCGCGCGCCCGCGCCCCCGGGCCTCGCGCCCGCGCCCGCGCTTGAAATTAAATCAATTCCCACTGTTTTATTCATTTGTTATTTACAGAAATCCCTTTATATGCTTTCTTGGCCATTAAAAATGCTGAAAAAAATTATGGAAAATTATTCTAAGCACTCTGAAAATTATTTCTAGCTGAATGGAACCAACGGGAAGTTTTGCTAGAGAATATTTGTGATGTGAAATTATTTTTTGACCAACGTTAATTATAATTTCATGTCAAATAAATTAATAATATTATTTCCTTAATTATTTCTGCCCAACGGTGATGTAATTAAGGATTATTTTTTTGTCACTTCATATATTTTCTAAATTTTTTCTGCCCAACGGTGATTAAATTTAGAAAAGGAGCCTATCATCGCATGTGATTAATTGAGCCAACGCAAATTAATCATATGCAATATTTTACTAATATTTTTTTTTCCCATTGGTTATTTTCAGCATTGGGGCAGCTTAAAATTATGACACCCCTTGATGGAACAAATTTCGCTGAGTGGAAGAACGATGTGCTACTGAATCTTGGCATGTTGGACTATGACTTAGCACTAAGAGAGGACTCCCCTGTGGAGCCCAAGTACACTGACGAAATGAGTCAGGAAGATTATGATAATACCAAGTGGAGTTACGAAGAAAAAATAGCCTCTTGGGAAAAGTCCAACAGAATGTCTCTCATGTACATCAAGAGTACTATCGCTCCAGGAATTATTGGAGGGATTACGAACTCAAACGATGTTAAGACGTACTTGGCAAACATTGAAGAGAACTTTAAGACTTCATCTAAGAGCCATGCCAGTACCTTAATAAGTAAGCTGATCACCAGCCAGTATGATGGCAAAGATGGTTTAAGAAAGCACATCCTTGAGATGACTCATATGGCACATACACTAAAGACCATGGACATGGAATTGTCTGAAGGTTTTTTAGTGCATTTCATATTGAACTCTCTTGGTCCTGACTATAGTCCCTTCAAGATTAATTATAATACTCAGAAAGAGAAGTGGACCGTAGCAGAATTGATCTCCCACTCAGTGGAAGAGGAAGAGCGACAAAAGGCTGACAAGCAGAAACTTAAAGATCAGCTCAACCTCATCCATGCTAAAGGCAAGAGGAAAACAAATCAAGGCCAAAGCTCGGGTAGTGGCAGAAAGAAGCCATATCACCCTCATAAGTCTGGAGGGAGTAACACTGCTCAAGCAAAGCCGCATCCTCAGTCTCAAGCTTTAGCTGCCTCCACCACTGCAAGTCCATATTGCAAGTTTTGCAGTAAAGATGGACATTGGCAGAGGGATTGTCCACGCTTCCGAGAGTGGCTAGCTAAGAAAGGTATAAATGAGATTGATGAAATATCAAATGTTAATGAGTTATTTTACTCTGAATTCTCCATTAATACCTGGTGGGTTGACTCAGGTGCCACTGTGCACGTCTGTAACTCATTGCAGGGATTGACTACTGTCCAGGCGGTAGCAAAGGGGGAGCGAATCCTAAGAGTAGCTGATGGAGCGGAGATCGAAGTGAAGGCCGTTGGAGACCTAGCACTTAGACTCCCTAGTGGCTACAATTTAATTCTGAATAATGTTTTATTTGCTCCCTCAATTAAGAGAAACCTCATTTCTGTTCGAGTGTTGACAGAAACTGGTTATGACTGTCATTTTTCAAAGAGAATATGCTACATTAAATTAGATAATAAAGTGATTGGCTTCGTCTTCGTGCGAGATAAGCTATTCTTGCTCTCTTTGGATGATATGGTCCTGAATGTTAATAATGCCTGCAATGATAAAGTAATGAATGTGATAAGTGAGACGTCGTCGAAATTATGGCATTGTCGCTTAGGCCATATTTCTAGGGGGAGAATTGAACGTCTCATAAGAGAAGAGATACTCCTTCCCTTAGACTTTTCTGACGCGGATCATTGCATAGATTGCATTAAGGGAAAATTCACTAAAACAATAAAGAAAGGAGCCACTAGGAGCTCAAGTCCACTAGAAATAATTCACACTGATATTTGTGGACCGTTCCCGGTGACATCTGTGGATGGATTTGATTCATTTATAACATTCACAGATGATTATTCCCGTTATGGTTATATTTACCCCATAAGCGACCGTTCCGAATCTCTTGAGAAATTTAAGATATTTAAAGCTGAAGTGGAGAATCAGTATAATGCTAAAATTAAAGTTGTGAGATCGGACCGTGGTGGTGAATACTACGGGAAACACGCTCCATTTGGGCAAATTCCTGGTCCATTTGCCTTGTATCTCCAGCAACATGGGATTATTGCCCAATATTCCATGCCTGGAGAACCTCAGCAAAACGGGGTAGCAGAACGACGCAACCGCACACTCATGGATATGGTGCGCAGTATGCTGAATCACTCTACTCTGTCACCTAAGCTGTGGATTGAAGCACTTAAAACAGCTGCACACATAATCAACAGAGTGCCTAGTAAATCAGTGCCTAAGACCCCTTATGAATTGTGGACCGGAAGAAAACCGACACTCAATTATTTACGTGTGTGGGGCTGTCGTGCGGAAGCCAGAATATTTAATCCACAATTAAAGAAATTAGATCCTAAGACTGTGAGCTGTCATTTTATCGGTTATCCCGAGAGATCCAAAGGATACCGATTTTATTGCCCAGATCGGGTTACTAAATTTGTGGAGACTAGACATGCTGTCTTTCTTGAGGACAATAAATGGGGGAGCTCACAGACAAGGGAAATTAATCTTGAGGAAATTCGGGCTAATATTCAAACTCCGGAAATCCGAGAGACTGATATTCCAATTATTCAGAACATCCCCATAATTTCTAATGTGCCACGTGATGTAGCACCGCCAACGGGTAATTCTGGACCGTCTGGTACTACACATTCTGTTGAGGAAAACATTGAGAGTAATAATGATGATGAGCCTCAACAGATTGAAGTGACACATAATGAAGAAGAACCTCCACATGAAGATCCTCAACCTCAAGTGACAAACAATGAAACTCAAGAATTAAGAAGGTCACAGCGGGTGAGGAGATCTGCCATCCCTGATTATTATGAAGTATACATGAATGAAGAAGACATGAGGAAGGTAGACGATCCCACCTCATTTAAAGAAGCAATAAACAGCAAGGATTCATCTAAGTGGCTTCAGGCTATGGAAGATGAACTAAAATCAATGAGCCATAATAAAGTATGGGATTTAGTAGAAGTTCCTAAAGGAGTCAAGACCGTAGGCTGTAAGTGGGTCTACAAAACCAAGCTTGACTCTAGAGGGAACATCGAACGATTCAAAGCAAGGCTAGTTGCCAAGGGTTTTTCACAGAGAGAAGGAATTGACTATAATGAAACTTTTTCTCCTGTCTCTAAGAAAGACTCATTCAGAATTGTCATGGCGCTAGTGGCTCACTTTGACTTAGAACTCCATCAGATGGATGTAAAGACTGCATTTCTAAATGGTGACCTAAAAGAAAATGTTTACATGACACAACCGGAAGGTTTTGTTATGGAAGAAAAAGGCCATTTAGCATGCAAGCTTAATAAATCCATCTATGGACTTAAACAAGCGTCCAGGCAATGGAACCTTAAATTCGATCAGATCATCAGACAATTCGGATTTAAGGAGAATGAGGTGGACAACTGTATTTATGTTAAATATAAAGGTGGTAAATTCATCATCCTAGTACTCTATGTTGATGACATTTTATTAGCAAGCAGCGATAAGAACCTGCTGCGAGAAACTAAAGAATTCTTGTCATCAAAGTTTGATATGAAAGATCTCGGTGAAGCATCTTATGTTTTGGGCATTGAGATTCACCGAGACAGGTCCAAAGGAGTGCTAGGACTATCTCAGAAAGCTTACATCTCAAGAATCTTAGAAAGATATAATATGAGTAAATGCGTCTCTTCACCTGCTCCAATAATGAAGGGCGATAAATTCGGATTATTCCAAAGTCCAAGAAATGAGTTAGAATCTAAAGAAATGGACAAGGTACCTTATGCTTCAGCTGTCGGAAGCTTGATGTATGCACAAGTCTGTACGCGACCAGACTTAGCATTCGTCACAGGGATGCTTGGCAGATTTCTGTCTAAACCAGGAATGGACCACTGGAAGGCAGTAAAGAAAGTTCTGCGTTATTTACAAGGAACTAAACATTACATGCTTACATACAGAAAGTCTGATAAGCTTGAAGTCCTTGGCTATTCAGACGCTGATTTCGCGGGGTGCGTAGACACAAAGAAATCCACTTCAGGATATATTTTCACCCTTGCGGGAGGAGCTATTTCGTGGAAAAGCTCTAAACAAACGCTTTACTGCATCGTCGACAATGCAAGCGGAATTTGTAGCATGTTACCATGCGACGGGGCAGGCCGTATGGCTTAAGAATTTCATCCCAAGATTAAAAGTGGTTGACAGCATTGAGAGACCACTTGTTATATACTGCGATAATGAAGCTGCAGTATTCTATACGAGTAACAACAAGTCAAGTGAAGCTGCCAAACACATTGACATTAAATATCATGTTGTGAAAGATAGAGTCCAGGATCAAACAATTAAGATTGAGTACATAAATACTAAATTTATGCTTGCGGATCCGCTAACCAAAGGCTTACCTCCCAACTTATTTAAAGAACATGTAGCCGGCATGGGATTAAGTGATTGCCTTTGACTAAGATCCTGGAAATAGGGGATTAATTTTTCAATCAACACCCGCTAAGTTAAGATGTGAGTTTATTTAAGTATTATAGTGAACTATAGGTCTTGTAGTCTTAATGACGTTTAAAGTTGTTATGACACATTGCCTTGGGGAGCTGTTTTACTTAATAGACTTAGAAATTAATTAAGCCTCTAAATCAAGGGGAGAATGTTGGTTGTTTTATCGGCTTAGAGATAAGATAACGAATAGAATCCGTGATCGGTGGATTCAACCGAACCTCCTAAACCGAAGGAAACCCCCGAGCCCCACTAGTGCACATATAAAAGAGAAATTGGAGAAGAACGGGACGCCGCTCGGTCTCCAACTACAAACCCTAATTGTGCCCGATCCACAGAACGCACTAGAAGGGGTTCGTGAGGTCCTTCTACGTCTTCATCAATCCGTCCGTCGGCGCACACACGCAGAGAAGCATCAAGAAGAAGAGGAAGCAGAGAAGAAGAAGAAATCAAGTCAAGATGGCTTCACAAGCAGGTCAGTGATTAGAATTAAATTTTCCGCATAGGTGATTGAATTTCTAAGGGGATAAACTCAATGAATCAATTTTAGTCAACACTGTAATTTTATTTTCTCCAACAAGAAGGAGATAGAGATGCAGGAAAATATATACACAAATAGCGATACTTTGGAACAATACATCATTTTCTTTCTGATTTATGAAAGATTCTTGAGTTCGAAAGTGACCCTTAGTAGAGGTAGTGAGAGCATAGGTATGATCGCTAATTGATAATTATGACTATCAATATTTTCATCCCAAATAGAAGCAACTATTGAATAGATTGTGCTAACATGTCTTATTAATTGTTTTGACTGTTCATCATGTGCATTCACATTTTTGTGATGTGAAACTAATTCTATATGAATCCAAAACTAGTTTCCTTCTATACGAGTTCTAATTATTTGGTACAATATTGTGTGACATGGACTCTTGTCTAAGGTTTTTTTTAGTTATTTTAGTTTGGTATTCTTGTAATGTACACCGATTTGTTGAACTCGTACACAAAATAAACCAATGTGCAAATTTCTGTATTTTTTTTTTGCCTTTTTTCACATTTTCTGGTAATTGAATTAGGATAATACAGATATTTTTTATAATAATAATAACAACAATAATATTATTACTGTTGTTGTTATTATAGTTGTGGAATCTTCTTAATTATATATATATATATAGAGAGAGAGAGAGAGAGAGAGATGGGCTATGGTGCGACATGCCGCACGGCCCCCTTCGTGCGGCACGCCCCGGGCCGTCAGATGGGCGCGATCGACGGTCCGGGGCATTCTCGGCCTTGGGTCGCGCCCCCAGTCCCGGGACGCACAGGCGCGGTCTCGGGCGGGGCGCGGGAATGTCCCCGGACCGTCGATCGCGCCCATCCGACGGCCCGGGGCGTGCCGCACGGAGGGGGCCGTGCGGCATGCCGCACCATAACCCATCTCTCTCTATATATATAATGCAAAAGAATTTTGTCATAGTATTAAATTGGTAATAATAAAATTTACGTTTATTTTGTATATATGTATTAGCTCAATGTCCGTCATTATCGCATACTAAAGAAGGAAGACAGAGAAGTCCACAAAGTAGTGAAAAATGACACAAGTTGTAGCGCCAAGTCACCATTAATTAATTCACTGATAACCTAAGTTGATTTGGACCAATATATATGGTTCACTTAATTAGTCAGTATAAGTACACATAAATTATCTTAAATTCATTGGCAGAACTAGACACTTTACTTAATTTGAATGAGATTTGATGTAGAAAAACAATTAATACTGATCTAGCATATTGTCCAATTCCTCATAAATCTTAAGAGCGTTCTAATTAAATTAATGGTAGATTTTGCATATTGCACAGTTATTAACAACCCAGCAACGTCGCTTCATGCACAAACCAAATTAGAGTTTATTAAGGATGATCTGGAAAGAACGTTTATTAGCCGACAAGGAGTACATCATGATTGATAAAGAAACAGGAGGCAGAATGTACGAGTAACTGGTTATGACAAAGCAAAAGTCATATTTACTTATTATTTAAATGCTTGGCAAATGATCCTCTCCTAGGGTCTAACTATATTGTATTTTAATACATTTGCTATAGTGCTCATGCTTTGCTTAGCCTGTTTCTAAAAAAACTAGCCGGTATAAACGGTTATATGGAATAGAACGGCCATCATCTATTATATTACGCTAACCTTATAATAACAATAGTTTCTTTTTTATTTGACATGACTCGATAAATTATCTTGTATAGATACTTATATTTTGTTTAACTAACCAGCACTCTATTCTTACAAATGACTAAATTAAGAATTAGATATGTTAGTTAATATAGAGCGCGCTTGAATTATTTGTGTTCATTCATTTCCAATAAAGTTATTAATCACTCAACTGTCATGTCTTTGTCTTATCGAACTAACTAACCAATTGATGGGGTCATTCAAAACTGTTTATCTTTATGCATAAAAAGGCTATATAGGGTTTTTCCATTTCGGTAAGTAACGTGGCTCAAATTAAAACCTTAACTAAGAATAGAACGCATATAGATGTAGACACTTTTGGTACGTGCACCAAAGATCTCTCTTCACGGAGGTTTGAAAAACAACAATTATATGCCGGCAACACATGCATTCTAGTGAAAAAAGTATAAACAGCGAGCCTATGAGTTAGGCTATGGCCTGCATGCGAGGTTCAACACACATGCATTCAGTCTGTCATCTCTCTTGCTACCGCGTGGGTTCCTATATATTTATCTTTTCACTTTGGCAACAGAGCTTTTCTAGTGTTGTTTAATTCAGAATGCAATATGAGTTTCCGTTGTGATGGGGATCAAACCGATGTTTTCTTTTTTGACAGACTTTCCTCTGTTAACGAAATCGGTTTCTTAAGAAAATACAAGCTTGTAAGCGGGGTGTTTTTAAAAATTGATACTGGGCAACTGCCTCGCAAAAGAAAAATGCCTAGACTTAAGTTTGAATGGTTTAGGGCTCGATCTACTTGGGTGTCTATATCTTCTCTGTTTATCTATCATATTGTCTGGAAAGATTAAAAGGAAACGCACTATATATGCTCCAAGTCATAAAAACTATCATGTTAACCAAAGAAAAATATTAGGCAATTGGCGCCGAACATATGTCCAATAACAATTGGCACCATGGTAGTAATTATCAGGCAATCTTGGCTGATCGATCTCGACCAGCTGTGTTTACTACACGTATTTAACTCGACCACATTTGATATTTTGAACAGAGGAGCATAGTTTTCTGAAGTGACCCTCGCCAAAGAGGCAATATTACTATGGCAGCAAAGGTATAGGAATCTTTTGGCTAGGGCCCGGTTAAGTGCTAGTAGTACCACTGAGCAAGCGAGCAATGCAATCAATCAACAGTTCCCCTTGGAAAAAGAGTTCGAAAACTACTTGAGCAAGAGGCAAAGCTTCATTATTGGTGACAATTGCCAAGAGCCTGGCCATGCTTCTAGGGCCAGCCATGTGCAAAACTGGACCCCTTTTTTCGAAGAAATTGACGACTAGGAGCACGAGCGATCTGCTATCGCTCGTCACGTTGGCGCGTGACAAGAGATAAAGCAATATTAGTTTATTGGGGATGCATGTGTCCAATTGTCCAAAGCTATTCCAAATAAAACTCCCTAGTGCAAGACCATGCATATACTATGATGCTTGCAAAAATGGCGCAACTGTTATAGTGCTATATTGTAAATGGACTATTTTATTTATTAAAACAAGGGACATAAGAAGACAAAAGAAGATATATAACTATACCATTTAGGCACTCCTAAGGACCTCACATGTTAACACAAAGATCTAGTTGTTAATTGCATAGATCATATTATCATGATCATAAATCATTTTTTATAAATTTTTATTAAATAAAACAAAAGATTGAATATCAAGTACAACTTTATATTTATTAATTATGAGTACGTGTCAGTTACAACATGCTAATTATTATTTTAAAATTTAGAATTATTGAACCATGAAAAATATAGTTGACCCAAACTGAGTACAACTTTGTATTTATTAATTATAAGTTTACTAATTATTTAATAAATAAAAACTAAGACTAAGACTCCATCACAAGTAAAATTATGTATGCATTAATTCTAAATTTGAGAATTATTAAGTTGGATCTTGCATATTTATACTCCTTTAAAAGAAGTAGGTGGTGGCAGTGAATCTGCCACCCCACCTACTTCTATTATAATTTTTTTTCAAATTACCCCTTTAACTTCTTAATATTAAGAAACAATCAAATTTAAATGGATTGCCATATATAAAATCAAATTAAGGTGACTATTTTCTATAAAAAAATAGGTAACAAATCTCACGAAAAATATATTTTTATTTAGTTTAGGCAATATTATAATATATTTTCTTTTATCCAAAGCAAAGCATGGGTATTTAGCTAGTAATTGTTCAAGTACATAAAATACTTAGAACTAAAAATTATGTGTGTATATAAAATGCAATATAAATAGTATATGCAAATGCACATGCATATTACTGACTGGTTGTTACTTCTAATTTACTTCCAAGTGAAATATATGGTATACTATTCTCCCATTTTGAATATAAATTAAGGGTCTTCACCCTGACCTACCACTATCAGTTATGTTTTTCCTTTGTGTTTTTTTTTACTTTGTCCCTTCATAACTTATAGTTTTGGACATACATCTAACCAAACTTTCTAAACTGTGAGTATCGATAGCTTCAAATATTTATTTGGATATATGAAAACTATTTATGTAGATTTATCTTCAAAATACTTTCATAAGATACGAATTTTATTGGACCTTGGAAATATATTCCAGTCAAAATATATTACGTTGATATCCATAATGATATGTTTCAAGGTCTAGGGAAGCATTATTCTAATTAAATATAGAGAACTATTGCCCTACGGGATCCCGTTGGGACGGGATACTTTATATGCTGATGTGAGCACGAAACCCATAGGTATTAGATCTCATACCTATTGATATCAGACCTGGTGCCGATTGATACCACGGGTATTAGACTTGGTACTGGTTGATACCACAGGTATCAGATTTGGTACCATAGGTATTATGCTGGCGTCAGAGCACAAAGTATCCCGTTGCCTCAACGGGATCCCATTAGGTAGCATTTCTGTTAAATATTTGCATACCATTTTCATTGTTTACAACTGGCATTTTTCTTAAACTATTTTTTGTCAAAAAATAGTTTTAAGATTTTAATGATCTGAACATATGAGTTCACTCTCTACGATGTCCTACTCGACTTAAAGTGGGACCACTCAAATTTTAAATTCAGATTAATAAAACCTACTCAATTTTGAGCGAAAGCTAGTTTTCACTTTTAATGTACGATGTAGGCATCAAACGGGTGTTCCTTCTTTATAGAATAGCATAGGCATGCTTTACTAACGGATGGATCATCACCAATGTCAAAAGACATATATGTAGTACAACAAAGGCTTATTTAATCCATCAAAAGTCCATGCAACAATATAGGGCGCGTTTGTGTAAACTGTGGACAGTGCTTATGCGGTATGCAGAAGTCACAATTTGCTAGACATACACAAAATGTCAAAATGTTTATCCACTAAATTCAAATAATTTTTACCCAAATAACTGAAAAAAAGGATATATAAAGACCTGCCCAATACAATTGCGAAACGCATGGTTTTGATTCAATAAATCAAAATACTAATTCCACGATATATCACTACCAGAAATCTGAAATTTCGTGAGGGTTAAAATACTCTCACGAAAATAGAAATACCGTCACAAAAATATTTTCATGACGGTCCACCCTCACGAATCAAAAGCCAGAAAAATGTCATTTTTGGTGCTCACCATCACAAAAATAAATTTCCTAGGAGGTCACTCATCCTCTCATGTGAGCACGCTTAACTCTGGAGTTTTAACGAGCGCCGATGTTTTAGTACTAGTATAATCACATCTGGTTACGTCGCCGGTGGGTCTAATTCTTTCTTGTCCAAGTGGAGAGGCGCCTATACTGTATCATTTTCGTGGCGGTTTTTGATGCACCGTCACGAAATCAACTACTTTTCATAATGGTGTGTCAAAAACCGTCACGAAAATCATAATTTTCGTGGCGGTGTGTCAAAAACCGCTACGAAAATTGTGATTTTCGTGACGGTGTATCAAAAACCCTCACGAAAATTAAATACCGTCACGAAATCTCGATTTTCTGGTAGTGTATATATCCTTTAGAAGTATAGTAGTAGCTAAGTACTTTTAGGTTTAGTTGTATACAGCAACTGGGCACGTTCATGTACAGGAACAGCCATTGATGCTTGTGCAGTTTCACTCAACATGCATGAAGTCACTTCACGAGATGAACAGTTCATCAATGACAAGCATTCCACAGAGGCCCCTGCGCGCCGTAGGCAGTTCCCAAACAAGCGCATGCCGCCATCGCCTACGCGTTCCGGCGTTCGTGCATGCTCCCCCTGCATGTGTAGATCGCGGTTCTGAGTGTGCCTATAGTGCAGCTACTATACTCTACTTACCTAGCAGTCCAGCTATCTTCTCATGTCGTCTCCAGAAGCGAAAAGCACTCTCAGGATCGAGTACATAGATTCTAGAATACGATGGGAAATCTGGAAGTCTTTCTAGGAGCTGTAAAGAGCTACTGCTAGCTGAGCCGATCCGCCCTTGACGTCGAGAGAGACGGCGCCAATCACTCGCTGTTGATCACCATCTGTCTGCGAGCATTTGGAAGCCAGCCGGCCGGGGCCGGCCGGAAGAGCAGTACTGAAGAGCCCGGAGGGAGAGGCTCCTTCTCCCTTTTTAACTACTCCTCCATGGACATGCGGGGAGAGGCCGGTACGTGTACACACCGGCATTGACTTGCCATCATCGCAATTCCCAGGCAGAGATTGCGCGCGAGGTCGCAGCTGACTGCTGACATCTTGACGAACCATGTTTGGCCGGGTTCGAGCTTTGTTTTTCTCTTTCTGTCAGTAAAAAGAACTAATGACCATGACACTTCTCGCATTCCCTTCAGATGAAAGCCAAGGAATCTCCTACACCGCTACACGTTAATTCCTTGGGTTCCAGGTTGAAGTATCCGAACCAAATCAAAAAACAGATAGCAGGCAGAGTTGATGGATGGAAAGCATGCATGGTTCGAATCTGATAGTACAAGTTAATGTTGATCGTGTGATTCGTGAGCAGAGAAAGTATGCTCAACAATGCAAAGGGCCAACTCTACCCGACAATATTATTTGCGGTTCCACGCAGATCCTCACCAACCTGGCCATCACTGTGGAACATATGTCTCAATCACTGTAATTATTCCTCGTGTGTCTTAATTTGGGTTTCACGGAGGATACGATAAGCAAATTTGGTTCACCTATTTTTCATATGCTTTCGTCATTTCCAAAATTGGACAAATACTATAACATGAATCACCCGGTGTGTTCCACATATACCTTTTTTTTCTCTATGCTTCCACCGCCGGTCAAGAGAAACAAAGGTATATGTCAGTTGCTTCATTTCAATGTATGAAGAGAGGAGAGAACACATATGCCATCACATCAGAGACCTCATGCTAAGCAAAACCGATGCTCAAGCCGACGCAACTAGCTAACTACATCTACGACATCAAGAGCATTAAAAAAACTCAAGGTGGGCCACCCTATATATCAGGCCCACCTGCCACTGTATCGAGCGTTATTGTCATTGGTTGCGCCCGCCATCATCGCAACGTCAACAGAGGTTTCTCCCTAGGGATGTGAACTTATTTATATGTATATATGTATATATATATACACACGGACGCACACACCTTTTTCTTCTAAATTCAGTATAAATGGTTAAAAAATTTCTAATAAAATTGACAATATAAAGGATAGTGACATCTATCGCTTTACCAAAAATCAAGTTTAAAATTGGCCTACACATTAAAAAAATAAAAGATAAATTCAGGTATAAACAATATCTATATAGTCCATACAATGGATTTGTTTTATTATTTCTTGATGTGTGAGTTGAGTTTAGACCTAACATATTTTTTGTGAAGTGGATATGTATGTTGTAAAATATATTGCGGATCTTTTTATAATTATTTGGATGGTATTTAAACAAACGAGTAAACATCCACTCGAGAGGTGTGTCGTCCCTTGTTTGAGTGCTCCACCATTATGGATGGGGAGAACGCTATGGTCTTAAGGAACCAATGGAGAAGGGGTTAAGAGGAGCACATCCTAGCTAGTGTAAATGTTGGGCCAAGGAGCTAGCTGTTTGATCAAGCAAAATCGTGACCCTGACGTCGGCATCATTGAGTAAGGGAGATAAATAGAGAGAGAGAGGAGTGATGGGATTCACGGGAGGAAGAATGTATAGGGGAGAGGAGTTGATTATTTTATTTTAGTTTAATGTATTGCACGTCGGTCCAGTCGAATGACAGAGACAAGATGCTTAAGGCTATGTTTGAAACATATCAATTATATAGTTGATTATAAGGATAAATTAAATATTTTAAAAATTAAATTTAACAAATAGCTTAAAACATGCTTAAGCAATGCAGTGAAGAAAATTCTTTAAAAGAATATTTTTTAAAGCGTAGAGCAAATAATATTTTTCAATAGTTCAGTGAATAATGTGAAAAGAATATAGCCTATGAATAATGTGAAAAGAATATAGCCTAATACTTGTGGGGAATGGAAAGAAAAAGTCTAATGTATCCCTCCATTTCTTAGGGATAGTTTGAAGATGAGGGAAGCGGGAAGAGGAAGAAGATCACGCAAAATGAGATGAGCTATTAGCATATAATTAATTAAGTATTAATTATTTTAAACTTGAAAATAGATTAATATGATTTTTAAGCAACTTTTATATAGAAAATTTTTTATAAAAAACGAACCGTTTAGCATTTCGGAAAGCATGCTCACGGAAAACGAGAAGTTTTTTCCCTCTTCCCAAACTCAGCCTTAATGCGTAACGTTAGTTTTATTTTGAAATAAAGGATCAGGAAAAGCGGCCTCACTTCCTTTCATCCAGTTATTTATTTCGATGCCTCATGATCCAGGTGAAGTCGAATTAGTTCCCATCACTTCAATCTGTAGATAGATGCATCCGGTTTCTTGCCATTGAACTTTTTTATGTAAATTGCACTTTGCACCAGGTAAATTGTACCATCTTTTATTTTATACCTGATTTAGCACATACTTTTACTTTACACCAGTGTATATTATAATAAGTTTCACTTTACACTAGGTTGCGCCATATAATTAAAAGAAAATATTGTGAAATATAAGTAAAACTTATGAAAATCCTTGAAATATGAGTACACCTTCAATCAACTGAGCATGATGGCAGGCGGTTCCAGGACGAAAGGCATAACATGAAACTAACTTCTACATTTTGATGTAGACTGGGAAATCAGATGAAGATTTTTCGCAAATCTAGACCAAAGGAAAACAATTCCTTGGCTTTTCACAATTAGCTTTGTATTTAAATATTGCCATCCTATCAGGGGGTTTCGGTCCTAGAGTTAACCTATGCTCTGATACCATCTCTGTCACACCCCGATCTAGCACCGCCGTACAACGGCACCAAATAGGGTGTGCTGCAGGAAAACAGTGCGAACTGTCTTCCCGCAGAACCGCGATACCGATACCAGTCCTAGGACGCAGCGCTGGTATCCACGGAAATTAGATATGCATCATTGCAGAACCTTAATTAAATAAATAATTAAATAGACAAATACCTTAACTTGCGCTGCAGCTTCAGAGCAAGCCGAAGACAACAACAAACAACACAAAGGCAGCGGCAGCAGCGGAACAGCGGACTAAGTCCCAACACATAGGCAATGGCTGGGAACTAGTACGAAACCCTAATCTTCACTTCATTGTAACTCCAGCATCCAGCTCCCGACGGAGAACTATATATATATATAGAGCAAGGATGAGTACTTACGTACTCAGCAAGTTAGGGGAAACTTAGGTGGTTGTTGCAGGCTATAAAGAGAGGCTGGATATTTTATAATCTGTTTTATTTAAATTCTTTTAGAATCCGCTAGGTGTGTGCTTCTCAACAATCAGTGCGAGGTTAGTCTTGCCCGATTGAAGAGAAAGATGCATTAATCTTTATTTTCTCTATTTTTCACAATCTCAAGATTTCACATTAATTGGCTTCTCGAGTTAAAACATTTTCTTCGGACTTCCCGAGTCGTGCTGCCCACGACAGTAAAGCCATTTCATCAGACCTCCAGCATCCTTAATGGCACTTCCTCCCCACAATTCCCAAACCACACAAACATTTGGCAAACAGGGTAAAATAAAACTACGCTAAGGAATCACCTCACATCCGCCCGTGACCGTGAGCACGGCTGTTCAAACAGTTTAGACCTCTGTAGAGAGGGTACACTTTATCCACACGACGCAACTCACTCTAGTCACCAGCTCACACTGATCAGGCATGATCGGTGGCCTAGAGGTTTTCGTGACAAGGCGTTTCACCAGTCTTCCTAGGTTATCCCATGCCAACCGGAGGAGTCCTCGAGACCAATCATAGGGTAGGTCTACGACCATGCTGTACTAGGAACTCAGGAGACAACCCCGACGCTCTCCCGCACGATCCACAGTCCAATGGCTTGTAAAACGTCCCTGAGAGTCTAGTTACTCCGCCAAGAGCTTCCCATATCACCCATGTGGTTGTACTGTCATATGTTCGGATCAAATTCCGAAGGAATCGGTTCTTAAGGCGACCACACATGTATCCCATACAACGGACCGACCTTGTGTCGCGAATCTCCATTTTTAAACTCATTTTTCTTTCACAAGGCACCGACCCAGATGTCGGGTTTTCCAAACGTTTCATAAAATCACATTTTACCCAATAGTTCTCTCAAATTTTAAATTAAAGGAGCGAGCGTCAATACTCGTACAATAGTGCATGAATACCGAGGCACAACCGCGGTGGTTACAAGGGAACAGGGTATTTCAAACATCACGGAAGGATTTATTGCAACAAAGTTAGGTAGGTCCACTGGTCTGACTCACAGACGGGACCGAACAGATCAGTGCACACTTATCGATGCAAGATTTTGCAAATAAAATAATTAAAGTTCACATATAGGCTCGATTGATCAAATGTGACTTGCTTTGCTCTAGGTCTTTACGAGTCTTCGAGAAATCGCTGCGAAATCCGCTCCAAAATGAATTTTTGACAACCGGTTACTATGCACAAACACACAAAAATCTACATAAAGACCAGTAAAAAGATCCTATTTAGTACTAGTAACAGTGCCATTAGATAGATCTCAATTTTAGAAAATTACTGGAGTTGGAACGGAGTCAATCGGAGTTACGGATCAAAAGTTATGAATTTCCGAAGATTAATTGGATTTTCTGTATAGAGGAAATGATTAATTGGAAATTGTAGTAGGTAGTATTCTTTGGAATATATCTCTATCCCACTGACAAAATGGACCCACAAGTCAGGGAGTAGAAGGAGAGGGCTAGGTGTATATTGCTGACATATGGGGGTCTACTTATAAGAGAGAGAGAGTTTGAAAAAGGAGACAAGGGCCTGGGGTCACTGGTAGATGGGGCCCACATGTCAGGGTAAGAGAGAGGGAGTGAAAGCCTACGGCCACTAAAGATTGGGGCCTGGCCATCATGGAGTCAAATGACTCATGGGTTCAGCTCATGGTGGACCGGGGAAAGTGGACCCGCTCTGCAGTGGTGTATGGTCCGTGGACCAGGGGCACGGATGACCGAGGACAAGGGCTGGGCCCAGTCATCAGCCACACACAGTTTGTAGGGATCTTACAGGGTGGGGCTGATGAGGACATTACTAGCTCGGATATGACCATAGCTACCTTATGTACTCATCAACTAAAGGTGCATGCTTTCTACGTAAGATTTACGTGTTATATATTTGAACAGACGTTACTGCACCATGAGTTTTGTATATTCTTGTATGCAGAGATACTTGCTTGGGTGAAGGAAAAGAGACCGAGTGCAAGAAACGCATGGATGATCAAAGAAGTTGATTGGGGACCAAACCAAGACCTTATCCAATTCTACTCATACATCACCACATCACTTTTGGTCCATAAAAGACAAGAGATGAAGTTCTGTACGTTTTGGATTCGGATTCGGGCCTCCTAACAGCATCAACTTCAAACGGACCTAGCCGCTGATCCAGAAGGACTTTCGGGGCCCATAAGTACTTGTTGGAAAGCTTATGGAGTCTACTTTCAGATGGTTTTGGTCCCACATCAAAATTCCTCTTGAGCTGTCCGAAATCGTCGAAACAAGGCACATATCTCTTCCAGTCCGAGTCTGTTTTGGGCCTTGGGCCTTGTAATTGTGTCGTGGGCTAAACCCATGAAGAGTGTGCCCCTCACAGGGCAAATCCTAACCCTAGGACGTCCTAACTCATATATATACAGTAGCCGCCGCCGTTTAGAGGTGGGTTTTGATAGATTGAAGTTTTAGCCACTGCTACTTCGCTTGAAGCGCGCGTGTCGACTAGATCGCCCGTCTTCTTGTTACGGAACCCCACCTTATCATTTGTATTCAATTCTTATTTGCAATATCAGATTGCTTTTATCTTGTTCTTACTTGTTTCTTCGATTTGCTTGCAGGAATAAGGTTGATCTGCACCGGCAAGATCAACAACCCTTGGAGAGGTGTATCGATCGCTAAGGCGCAACAACACAACGTCTCGTACGGTTGTAGTCGGGTCGTCAACGTTTCTCCCAAATCGTAGTTACCTTCAACTCACCGAAAGATCGGGCCACCCCTGCTCCTATCAGGGGCCCACATGGCAGTGAGCGGGGAAGGACATGGCTCGGCTCACCCGGGGCCACAAGGCAAGGGGCTAGGGGAGAGGCATACGGCTAGCGAGATCAATGGCGCACGGCGGCGGAGAGTGATTCCGGAGAGCGACGTCGCTCAGCGGCCAGCGACGGCGCCGGCAGGAGAAGGGGAGCTCGGTGAATCGTTGGGATAGTTCGGATCGAGATGAGGACGACCGACGGCGATTGGCAACAGAAGACTGAAGGTAGAGGGAGAGAGAAAGGAAAAGGGCTTCCATGGCGGCGCGTCAGCTTCGGTCGTTCGAGGCGACCCCAGAGAGGAGAAGAGGGCCGTGGGGCGCGGTGGAAAAGGGAAGAGAGGCCGACGGTCTAGAGATCTGCTGGGAGATATCGACGGCGACGCGCGGTTGTGAGCGGTGGTGGGGAAGGGAAACAGAGAGGGCAGGGAGGCTTACCGACGAGAGCGAGCCCGGCGTCGGCAGCACGGTGGTGAAGCCGAGAGGGGAGGTCCGGCGAGGGGCGGTGCTGAGGTGTGTGGCTTCGGGACGCACTCACCGGGGTAAGGGAGATGTGTTGGCGGTGGCGAAACAATCGTAGGAGCTTGGCGGCGTCGGGATGTCGTGCGGCCGGCGCCGTCCCGGAAATAGAGCGAAGAAGAGAGATGAGGGAGCCTCAGGGGGAAGGGGAAGGGGCATTTATAGGGGTGGAGCTCGGCTAGGTAGGTTCTGGGTGATCCCCAATCATGTACAAGAGTGAACGGAGAGAGAGACACCAGCGGCTCGGGTGCGGCACGGAATTTTCTCGCGGGTTGCGAAAAATTGGCCAACGGTGGCGATTTGGGGGAGCAGCTAGAGGTGGTCTATTGGATGGCCGCAATTGAAATGTGAGCGCGGGCTCGCGAGGTTGTGGTGGGGACGACGATGACGTGGGCAGCGTAGCCGCTTTGACCGGCTAGTCTCGGGCAGAGAGAGAGAGAGGGGAAAAGGGTGGGGAACAGGGTGGTGGAGAGCGGCCATGGCTATCCACTGCTTGGCGGGTAGCAGCGCGTGTCACGCCTAGAAATTCACCAGAATTTCCAAAGCTAATTTATGCATTAAATCCTCGTCCAGAAATCAACCGAGGTACACAAATCGACAATTTGATAAACATAACCAAAACAAAATAACAATAAATACTTACAACATAGGCACTTAGTCCTCACACAGAAGAAATCAGCAGCGGAACAGCAACTAGCATAGCTTCAACACCAAGCCACAGGCAGTTCAACTGGGGTATAAACCAAACACCAACTTCTCCTCCTCACAAAGTTTCACTCTGATGATTGTAATACAACAAGACTGGGTACCACCCACTGTACTCAACAAGCCACACATGGAAATGCAAAATAATGCAACAGGTTTCCCAAGAAAAGGCATAGTATGACTTATTTGTGTAAAACAACATTTAAAATATTTGCATTTAAAAACATCGGACACGGTAGTTTAATTATTAATCAATATTACCAACCACTGAACAGTGCTTCAACGTAGTTCAAGCCCAAACCATAACTCTCCAGACTGGAGCTATCAAGTTCCATTATTTAACACCATTAATGAATATTGTGGGACTAATCACAAAAAACATTGCTAGGCTCGCTCATTGACCATGAGCACGGCTATTCAAATAGTTTTACTCTGGTCAGAAGTGTACAACTTTACCCACAAGACACAATCTCAACATCATGCCAGCTATTTGTCGTGATACTCGAAAGTACCCGAATAGAGATTGTGACAAGACCATCCATATAACTCGCACAATAGGAGAGCCTCCCGCCAAGCCTCCGGTCTCCGGTAGGGGTGATCCACTGTCTTCCCGTGAGACGGCTCAACGCCCAAATGCATGGTCTTATTGTCACTGCCATGTTTGGACTTATACCAGCCACAAACCCGCCCTGATGCCTCCTATTGAACTTGTCACACTTTAAATCATGCTATCCTATTCTAGCTTGTGGTTAGCATGGATAATGCTTCGCAACAAGTAGTCTGTAAACCGGTCCTTAATTGTCATGAGCACACTAGCAACAACACAATCCTGGTGCTCACAACCCACCATTCAGTCAAGTTTTAGTTGGCCTATTTAATTAACTAACCACGACCAACTGTTGTCAAAGAACAACCATTAATTATCGATGAATAACTTATTAGTCTCCCACATAAAATGACGCTATAGTTTGTAAGCAATGGCTAAGCAAAACCTAGATAAATCTAGCTAGATTATTAATTAGCCACCTAGCTGGTCAAAATTAATTAACCAGGGTATCAAGGTACATGAATCAATAACAAAATGACCATAATTATTAAGAAATATTGGATAACAAATAAATACCCGTAATGATGTCATTCTAAAACATTGCATGCAATAATGTTGAAACAAAATAAGTTTTCACAACTGGGATCGATATGCTCAAGGAGATTGTCGTGTGACTTGCCTTTCAACAGAAACGTCTTCCGCAAATCTTCTGAACTCTTCTGAAACCTTCATGATCCTCCGAAACGGCGATTATAAATGACTACACGCAAAACGATAATAAATCCTAAGAAACTCCAAATAAACAGTACGTAAAAAGTACATAAACAAGTGGATTATGATTTTAGATGAATTTAGGAAGAAGAACGGGTCGAATCGGAGTTCGGATGTAAAAGATATGGCTTCTGGAATATTGAATTTAGAGAAAATCCGATAGAAAAGAAAAAGGAATATTCTTAGGAATATTCCCCCAGAATTGAACTGAAAGGATTATTTTTGGCGCTGGAAAAGAAAGTGGGACTCGCTGTTATGTCATAGACATGGCTTACCAACTAGGCTCACAGATCCGAGGAATAGCTGGAGTGACGGATTGAGCTAGGGTTGACAAGGCACTGACGGATTAGGTCTATAGACCAGAGGGATATGGTGACTGATGAACCGATGAGGTGGATGCACACTTGGCGACACATGAGCAAAGGGAGTGAGGTGGTGGCTGAGGTGGATTAATGACGAGGTGATTAGGGCTGATGTGACTGAGGGGTTAGATAAAAAGGGATCCAATAGATGGGATCGCCCTCAAGAGATCCGACGGTTGAGATCGTTTTCGATAAGTTATGTAAACGCAACGGCTCGGATGATTTTGGGTAGATACAACGGCTGAGGGGTCAACGTACTGTGTGTGGGGCCCACTAGCCTGTCACCGGGGTACTGCCGTCGGGCCCCACATGGAAGTGCCACAGGGGAGCGGAGATCAGACTCCTGTGCTCAACACAGTGCGACACTGGCACCCGGGTGCTTGGCAGCGGCGGCATCCAGCGACGGGGCGACTGGGCGACGGCGGAGGCGGCTAAAGCCGGCGGCGGCAGACGGCGATGACCCGACGAGGTGCAGCAGGGAGTCGGGGCGGTGGGTCCGGGGCAGACGACGGCGTCGACGATGGACGGAGGGGAGGACAGAGACGCCGGCAGAGGCAGGGGAGCGAGGCGCCGGGGCTCACCACGGTGGCGGCGAAGGACGCCGACAGCTGCAGCCGAACGGCGGCGCGGTCTCTTGGCGACAGCGCGGCGGGGCAATGCGCGGCGGCGTGAGCGCAGTGCGCTGGGCGACGGCGTGGCTGGAGCAGCGGCGCACGGGAGCAGGGCGACGGCGCGCTGGGAGCAGGAGGGCGGCGGCGGCGACGCCAGGCGCAGCGGGGCACGGGAGCAGGCGGCGCGAGGCGAGCGCACTGGCGAGCTTGGCAGCAGCACTGGATGGCGGCAGCAGGGCGGCTAGGGCGCGGCTTAGGGCTTCTGGGATGGCAGCGGCGCTGGTTTTATAGGAGAGGGAGTCCGGGGCGGCGACGGCTATCTCCCCCCCCGAGAAAAGCGACGGCAGGCGCGGCCGGGGCACAGGCGGCTGGCGCGGCGTCGCGGCGGCTTGGGCCGGGGCCGGCGGCGGCGTGGGCTGAGGCCGGGGAGGCGCAGCCCAGGGCCGCCGGGCCGGGCCCCTGGCTCCATCAGGAGAAACAGAGAGAAAGAGAGCTTGGGGAAGAAGATGAACAGGAGAGGGAATAAAGAAGAAAAGAAAAAAAGGAGAAAGGAAGGGAAACGAGAAAAGAGAGAAAGAAAAGAAAGAAATAGAGGGGGTTTTTGGGAAAATTTTCTAAATTTGGAAATTGGATTTAGGGTTTTTAGGAATAAGCAGTGGCATAGACATTAGGGGAAATATTCAGGATTTTGAAATATCGCGAATATTGAGATATTAATATATATATATACACACGTTTATTCGGAAGCTCGGGATTTTCGGGTGTTTGTGGGAATCGAAATATTTATTTAGGATTGGGGAGATCAAAGGAACTTTAGGACCTTCAAAGTATAGGAATATTTTGGGGGTTTTCTAGCATATTGGAATACTCGGGATTATTGGAATATTTGGGGATATAGAGAAATAAAGGGATTTTGGGGATAAATCGAATAGTCGGAATATAAGAATATTTCGGAGATTTGGAGATTGTTTCTTTCCGGGAATAGATAACTCGAGAATATTTATGGAGACTGGAATTTTGGGAGGATATTTTACGGTGGTCGAGAAATTGGGGAAAATCTCAGAAGTTTGGAGATTTGGATTTGTCTTCATGGAAAAAGAGTTTTTAAGGAAATATCTAGGATTTATTTTAAAGGGAAGAATAGATATTTCGGATACAGAGAATCTCGGATTGGGAGTCCAAAGGGGTTTTAGGGTTTCGAAATCGATTAAATCTGAGAACTCCGGATTTAGGTTTCCGAAATGACTTTAGGGTTTCGGGGACAATACAAAACCCTAGAAGAAAAAGAGAGTCATAGTTCGCGATGAATAAGGAGACTTCAAAAGACTGAATTAGGCACGACCCAAATAGGGGAAATGAAAGGGATTTCATTTTATATTTATTTAATTATTGAAATAATCTTTGTTCCATTAAAATTAATTCTGGAGCTCCGAAAATTCCGAGAAAATTTCAGAGGGTTTATTAACTCATGGGGAATTTACTAGAGGCAAAACCCACAACGAAACATGAAGAATTTATTATTGTAAATACTCAAACACTTAAAATATTCTGACAAAACCCTAGAAATATAAAAGTATCCAAGCATTTATTTAAAAAAATTTAAACTTGGGATTTTTAACATTGGAAATTTCAAAATTTTATTTAAACACTTTCACAATCAAATTCTCTGATTATTTCTTGTATATACATTTACCCGAAAACAATTTTTAATTAAATCGATTTTCAGGGTGTGACAGCGCGTCACGGCGGGGCCACTACGACAACGGAAGGGCATGGAGGCAATGAGCTGAGTGGCTTCCAAGCGTGAACGGGCGAAATAGGAGACGTCCAGCGGGGAAGACGACGCTGTGGGAAAAGACCGACAGCTGTGCAAGGCTTGGGGCCACGTGGTAGTCATCGGGCGGTGGCGGGGAATCGACGATTGGCGTGCGCGGCTTGGCCAGGTGGCGAGCATCGGACAAGAGGCGGCGTGGCATGCGGGTAACAAGATCGAGCGGTGGGCACATGAGTGGGAGGCCACGCGTCGAGGATCGGGAGAGCTGCGGCTGTCTCGTCTGTGCTGGGCCGAGGGAGGAAGGGTTGTGGCCTAGAGGAATAGGGGAGTTTCACATTTTTTTTCTAGGGTTGTTTGAATGAGTTTTGAGGATTTTCAAATGGGATTTGAATTCAAAATTCGTATTTGGACTCAGATAAATTCAAGGAATATAGGGGTTGGAACCCAAGGGTATTTTGTGTATTTTGGAATTGGGTTTTCTTTTGTAATTTGAGTATTTAAGAGGAATTCGAGGAGAGGCATGTTCAAATTCGAATTCCATTCTTAATTCGAATTTGTAGTGCTTATGGGGAGATTTAGAAGGGTCTTAGGGAGGTCAAGGATGGAGGGTTGTCACATATACACACACACACACACACATATATATATATGTGTGTGTGTGTGTGTGTGTCAGTGTAATGGTGGATTTGAGTGTGGGGAAGGGGTGGGGGTTGATACTTGTATATACCTGTTTATATATGTATGTATATACTCAGGTATATATATATATATATATATATATATATATATATATATATATATATATATATATATATATATATATATATATATGTGGAAAGGATTTGGATAGAGGTTTAATGCTCAAGTTATATTATTTAACTTGGGATTTTATTTGGGGATTCAAGAGAGGAAACAAGGAACTTTTGGGAGGGAACCAAAGGGGATCTTTTTAGAGTTTCGATTTGACATAACAAGATGGATAGTGAAGCAGGAACTCTTGAAGGAGAAGATTGAGAAACTCGCAGTTAGGGTTTTGGAACGAAGCTCGATTACGGCGACTCGAAATCGGAGATTATTTTGGAACGGAGGATTTTTGAGAGGTGGAATTACGAGATAAAGGACAGGAATACAAATCGAGATCTAGGCACAACTTACAATACAGCACACAAAGATCGAAATTTTCATGGGTAGATTTTAGCAAAATATCGTTTAATGTCTCACGGAAAGCGGGGTGTTACATGATATATCCTGGTGTTAAATGAAACTTATTTTAATACAACGTGGTGTAAAAGTGAAACTATGTGTTAAACCTGGTGCAAAGCAAAACACGGTACATTTTATCTGATGCAAAGTATAATTTACTCTAAAAAATAACTCATAGTACAGTTTCTTTTTTCTTTTAAATAGTTGAATGTCCATGCTTTGCCACACATAAAATAAAAAATATTATAATATTATCTAAAATAAATAAAAATATGTTTTCCATGAAATATGCTACCTCCTCCATTTCAAATTATTTGTCGTTTTAGTTTTGTCCTAAGTCAAACATTCCTAACTTTAACCATTAATTTTTAGAAATTTATATAGTTTAACATCATAAGATTTATGTTTTTACATTTAACATGAGAAATACTTTCCTAATATATAATCCACATGTTGTTAAACTTTATGGATTTTTAAAAATTGATGGTCAAAGTTGAGAATGTTTGACTTAGGATAAATCTAAAGTGACAAGTAATTTAAAACAGAGGGAATGCACATGTTTTTTCTACGCGGACTATTTATCTTAATTTGATTTTATATGTGGACATCCATTAAGATTTTATTGTTTCTTAATATCAACAAGTTTTAAGAGGTACTCCTCTCTTTTTTTAATATTTGATGTCATTAATTTTTTTGGAATTAGCTTTGATCATTCGTCTTATTCCAAAATTTTATGAAAATACGGAAAAAATATAAATCATACTTAAAGTATCTTTAATAATAAAATAAATCACAATAAAATAATTAATAATTAAATAATTTTTAAATAAAATAAATGATCGAACATAACATTATAAAATAGAGGAAAGTAGTTTGCAAACCGCCACTACCTAGAACCCGTTTGTTACAGCTTCTACTCCAAGAGCGGAGCGAAGCTGAGGAGCGGAGAGAATACCGCTTTACCTTTGTAGTGTAATTTTTAGGAGCGGAGCGACAGCTTCACTCTATATTATCTAGGATCTCGAAAGTGTTTGGCACAGCTCTAACTCCATGAGATAAAAATCTCGAAGTTGAAGCTGTGTCAAACGGGCTCTTAGTATAGGCTGTCAAATCTCCCAACCGGCCGGCTTCAGGTAACCACAAGGCCCAGTTTTTTCACCTCTTCCAACCGCTCGCAGAAACGGACGGGCCGGGGAATCGGGATGCGGCCGCTAAGTCAGGCCGTCAGGGCTCCCAAAACGGACCGTGCATGCATGGCCCATGCGTAGACTTTACCCGCGGCTGCGGCTGGCCCCCGTGGGCCACGCGCGCGTACGGGCTGCGCCCCGCTCCTGCGGCAGCGAGATCGTCGGCATCTCTTGTCACGGGATCGCTACGCTTTTCCCATGGCCCCCGCCCCAACCGAAGCCAGCGACTTAGCGAATTTTTTTTATTTTTTTTATTTTAAAACTTATTTACAAATCTAACCCTTTTAACCACGTCATCCGTCTGACATAGCCAAACAACACTATCACACCATAAGCAGTAGATATGATAGTATTTTTCCGTCACACTGGGCTAGCTGTTCTTTGCCACTGTCGTGACCAAATGATGCTTCCACACCACGAGCGCTTGGCGTGGTAGTAACCGACGTGGCTAAAAGATTAAGATTTAAAATAAATTTCTGAAGCGTTTTATTTTTAAAAATAAAAAATTTTACATAATAATAAAAATTCCGACTTAGCTAGGCGCCGCAGGCAGCACACCCCGCGCGGCTTCTTCCTCCGCCCCAGTCCCGCCTGCACGACTGCCTGTCTCATCCCGTCACCTGAGGTGGTCGGCGTGCGCGGCAGGGGAGGATCCAGACGCGGATCAGGCTTGGAGCTGTACGCTGCACGAGCTGACGAGCCAGAGCCATCTTCCTGCCGTGTCCTACCGGGTGCTGTTCACCGTTCCAATAGCGCAAGGTGCGAAACATGTGTCCGTGCAGTGTAATATCTTTTGGCACAGTAGAGCTCGGCCTCCGGCGCGATGCAGGGTACAGCAACGCGTACTGTGACAAAAACGACAAAGATCTGTGGCCTGTGGGCTTTTGTGGATTATTGCACCAGTGAAGGCAGGGGAAAAAAATGTAATGGTGGGGGCTACGGGAAGCGCTACAGAAATGCAGCGGGCTGTACAAATGAAGGCTACGACCTTTCTGGTTAAGCACAGGACCGGGACAGCATTTCTCGTTTTATCACCATTTCCTAACCATCAATGGAAGTGTAAAGCCCTGCTCATAACGAGGTAAACTAGTTGTTTTTTCTTTCGCATCTATTTCGTCAGAGGAAGCGATGGTTTTTTTCTGCGTTCCGAATGTGGCCTAGAGCTCTAGAGCTTTCGTCATATCTGGATCCACAAATGGTGTCCTCTTCAGGATGGGCACAAACAGATAGAGCGAAGAACAGCACGGATAGTTCAGAGTGGCGGCCCAGTGACTGAATTCATTCTAGGTCCAGCACTGTCCTCTGAAAAGCAGGGTTGCCCCGAATCTCAGTCGGCTGAATTAGCAATGCTCTGAGCTACTCCTTATTTTTGCTGTCCTTTCAGTTCTTTTCGTCTTTGCAAATGGGGTTTTGCTCCACTTTGTTTTGTTGGCCTTGTTTTAGTTTCTAGTGCAGCAGAAAACTAAGCCAATAGAACTCTTTCAGAAAAAAAAAAAACACAGAAAAAAGGGCAGTTATTGGAAGGTGAATCACCGCACACATCAGCTCATTCGAACAAAGGGTGAACATTAATTATTATTAAGCAAAGTTGTTACTGCATCTGCTATGAAATCACAAACAAGCTGGATGCTGTATTGATGCATCAGTACTGGGCACGATTGGAGTGATCTACTAGTGCCCGTATGAATTTCTGGTAGTACCGTTTGTCAAATGTTCAAACTTCTTACTGCCTGTCAGTATTTCTTCAGCAGCTTTCTGCATAAAGGAGGCCCATATCAGTCATATGCAGTTATGCAGACACCAAATAAAGCATGACCAATACAAGAGGTCAAGAGCAAAGGAATTTATCTTTGTATACCTCCACGCATGTCAGTGTATACTGAACATCACTATCAGAAATTTGGTAATGGATGACAAACCTCACGCTGCAAATCAAGGGAGTAAATTAGATTGTGAAGATTATAGTTGATATAGAAAGTACAACCCAAATCTTCAGTTAGAGTCCAACATAGGAATCACTATGGCCGTACTAGGAATTGAACTGGACAGTGAAGAACTGAATAATTCAGTGATAAAGCTCTAAGCATATTAACTTTGTTAGACAAAATAATCAACTGGAAACTGATAATGATTTGTGTAACAAGCAGAACCGGACATCTGTACTTTCTAATGAAAAATGCAATAGAGAATTGAATCTCACCTCTTCGAGCTTGCTGGCATGGCAAGCACGTTGCGCTGTTCAAGGACTCGACACAGTTTGTCAGGTGATATGCGTGAGTCCACAATATCAAAGAACACCTTAGAAACGCACAACACACATTTTTCCATGTGAGATGTTTAAAGGTAATATAGTGGAAAACAAGAATAGTCAATAGATAATCTAGCACTCTAGCAGACTAACCATATTTGTCTCCACTGAAGTTGAATCAACTCTAAAATGTTTAATTTTCTTCAGACCATCTAAGCAAATGAAAAAATTGTCAGGAGACTCAGGACTTTAAGTTATTATGAACTTGTGATTCACAAGAATTCAGAAAAGGGTGAATTTTGATTCAAGAGGAGAAGATATGAAACCTGCTAAAACTTTAGCCTTTCTATGGTCATCAGCAAGTTTTCCTACAGTATCACGAACAGCAACATAGGCTGCAGCACAAAGAATTCCCACTTGCCTCATTCCACCACCCAGGGTCTTCCTAAGAATTTTAGCCTGAAAGCGTTGTTCAGATTTCCATCTTTATATCCCCTCTGCTGTTTAAGGTAACAAGCAGAATTGAACATACCTTATCAATGAAGGCTTTCGAGCCAACAATAACTGATCCAACGGGAGCGCCTAACCCTTTAGATAGGCACACCTGCAGTGCAAATTTCAGAGAGGGAATTGATGTTACGCTGTGACCCATTCATATGTGAGTTGAGAATGAGGATGTCAACAAGCGAATTGAATGTACTGAAACTGAATCGGCAGCTTTCACAAGTCGATGAACAGGAACTCCAAGGGCCTGGCACAACAAAACGCAATGAACTGAGAAGCTGGTACAGAACGGCACATGCATATGTGTCAAATATTTTAGTGGAAAAATGCACGGATACCACGCATTTAACATGTGATGTGCTGTGTTAAACTATAAGATGGCAATCCTCTGATACCGGAACACTAAGCATAGAATAGAATTTAAGGCAGATTCATTCTAGTTGCAGTTGCTATCAGACTGTAAAGACACTCCGATTAGATAGTATACGGATTCCTCATTAGATAGTATCACGCCTATAGTCATTGATCTCATACTACTTACCACAGAAGCATTAAAAATGCGAGCTCCATCTATGTGAAGCTTCAGACCATGATTCTTGGCAACTTCACCAACCTCGTCAGTATATTCTGCAGACAAACACTTTCCACCACAGCTACAGTAACAACAAGAAACACATCAATTCAGGTAAAGGATTTATGCTACTATCCCTCATCACAAAGACAAGCAACAGGTACTCAAGCAACTCACTTTGCATGGGTATTCTCCAGGCAGATCAATCTTGTGGTCGGATAATACAGCGCCCCATCCGGATGCCTGATGGCAGCAACGATCTTGTCGATGTCCATTGTTCCGTCGGGATTGTTCCTGACGGTCTTGGGGTGGACGCCGCCGATGGTGGAGATGCCGCCGTTCTCGTAGACATGGATGTGCGAGTTGTCGCCGAGGATGACCTCGCTGCCCCTGGTGTCGCAGTGCACGAGAACGGAGATGAGGTTGGCCATGGTGCCGGACGGCACGAACAGCGCGGCCTCCTTGCCCGTGATCCTCGCCATCTCCGTCTCGAAGCGGTGGGCGGTCGGGTCAGCGCCCAGGACGTCGTCGTCCACGTCCGCGGCGGCCATGGCGGCACGCATCGCCTCGGTGGGCTTCGTGACCGTGTCCGACCGGAGGTCCACCACCTTGGTCACCATTTTCAGCAGCTCCTAGCCTCCAACTGCACTGCAGTGGTCAGTACAAGTAACACGATTTTAAGAACGACAGTATCAATTTAAGGTGCAAAGTTTGCAAAAGGACATGAACGGACACTGATATTTTTGCTCAATGGCCGTGGAACAGCAAGGCATGCTTCAAACTGATACTCGTATAACTTTTGTTTCGTCCTAAACAACTAGAGTATCTCATAAAAAACTTGTCTATTTCAACGATTTCATCCTTTTGCTATCAATTCTAGTCGACACCATTGTATACCCTTCAACTTATAACCCACAGCTAAAATTTAAATTTAGAGTTAATTTTAAGTTCTTTTATCGTATTTTATTTTTCAGAATTTACTTTTAAATCACTAAAGACATAAATTACCTTTTAGTTTAGTCGCTGATAAGCCGGCTTATAATCAACCTAAAATTAACGATGACTGTGAAGGGTTCAACACGACAACGCATGTATTGCACGTAGACCTACCCTCATTTTACTGTAGCAAAAATGAGCCTATCGGGCTATCGGCACAGGAGAGATAGATTTCACTGCCAGTCAGTAATGGGCATGAGCCGATGGCCTCCACCACTCATTCATAGATCAAAGGATAAGATTCATGGCTACAGTACTTCGGCTAAAATAAAAAATTCTCATACAAACAGTAAAAAAGCCCTGTTCTTGCACTACTCGGATATTGTACACTGTAGTAAACCGATGTAGAGGACCTGGAACAAAAACGGCCACCAACATCGAGTCACCCATTCGGGAGCAGAGCACAACCCTCACACTTAAAAAGAGGGAAGCCAACAAAAGAACATCGCATTGCTGCAGACCCTACCAAACCACACAGACAACAGAGGCGAGCCGACGCCCTCGTCCACAAGCACACACGGACCATATGCCTGCCGAGTGCAGAGGGAGAGAAGGACGCATGGTAAAAGTCTACTACGTACAACTCTATACCTATCCATCCAACAACCACAAAAGTTGGCGTCACGCGTCTCGTCGGAAAGCAATCAGGGCGCCCGCTCCAAGAACACCGGAGGGAGGGAGCGAGCGCGGGGTGCAAACCTGCAAACGGAGCGATTTCGCAAGGCAGGGGAATGAATCGACTCATCATCAATCAGACGCAGAGAGAAGTTACTACTTGAGCCCACGAGATGTACGGGAGAGACGGCGGCACGGCATGGGCCATGGCGCCGGAGTAAAACCCATCCGAGAACCAACCAACCCCTTCACAGAGGTTCCCAGAACGGCGGCAGACAAGGCGGACAATCCGTTCGTTCGACAGAAGAAAGGGGGATGATTTGCAGGATTACGCACCAGGATCAGATGGAGGCGGAGGCGGAGGCGGACGGGAACGGGAGGCGCGGGTCGAGACGGGACGGGACGAGTGGAGACACGGTCCGAAGCAGCGCAGTTGTGGCCTCTGCGGCCCATGAGACGTGCGCTTTATAGAGGAAGACGCGCCGCGCGGAGCCGAGGACTCGCGAAGTCGTGAACCGGAGGACGCAGTGTCGCGCACAGGCGCACGCGTGCGGGCGATCGAGCGCCAACGTAATATCGTCAGCCGGAGGCCGCCCGCCTCACACGGTCACAGTACACCACGCCCGTTTCTTGACCACCCGTTCGTCACGTGCGCGTCTTCGCCTCCACGTCGGAACTCGCCGATCGAGCTGTTGGTTTCAGCTGCTCAATCATGCCATCGAGCTGTGCGCGCAAGCGATTGGAGTGAAGCCCCCGATCGCCATCGGGCTGGATCTCTCAATCTCTCCTTGTACACTAGAAAACCTCCGGCGACTAGGTGAGACCCACCGGGACTAGAATCCGACACGGTTCACATCAAAGATACCGGCTGGCGACTGGCCGCGGAATATTCACCACTAGGCACCCGCTATACATGTAACGTTCGTGTCCAATTTCGCCAGTGCCGATCGATGCTTGTTGGAAGGGCGCGCTTGATTTGGTACACATTTAAGACGGCTAGCTGGAGTAATAATTCCCAACAAGCCTTTATTACTTTTGCCAACTTGATTTCCTCCTGATTTCAAGTGAGCTTGGTTACAACGTGTTCTGCGTAGTGCGTTGTCGCTGGAGCTGACTCGTTTCACGGCTGGCGGATAGAGCCGGACCAATGTGCGAGCATGCACGCACTTTTGACTCAGCGATCGAGCGAGATAAGCCCGGGTGCTTGCTGGCTTTTTCCCAACCGAACTAGACAGCATACGTGTGAGCATAGTTATTAGGACCGGACCGGACATTGAACCGATGAGGCCATCGGTTCACTGGTTCACTGGTCCAACCGTTAAGAACCGGTTGAACCGCTGGTTCGATAGTTTTAGACCGGATGAATTGAACCAGTCATGAAATATATTGAACCGGAGCAAAATATATATATATATATATATATATATATATATATATTCGATTTATAGAAAAAAATAAGCACATATAATCTCAGCAACTGCACTAAAAAATTATTGTGGCACTCAAAAATATTTTGGTGTGAGAAGCTCATCTGTGAGTGAATGATGGTTATGGAAGCTAGAATTTCAATTGTCATTTTTGGGGAAATATTTTTAGTCAGCACGTTAGCCTATTCAGTGATTCAGATAAGGTGTGAGCACAATAGAATTAAAAGATTCAGAATGCCGAGGGAGACTCACGCGGCATTGCCCGAAGAAGAGGAAGAGCACGGCAGTAGCCACAGCGCACCGGCCGAGCGACACCCAGTCTCCGCGAGCGCGGCACCGGACCACGCGTCACCGCCGCAGGAAGGACCTCGCCACTGCTGCGGCTACCGGAGAACACAGGGCGCATGGCAAAGACGACGACGCGAGCCTCGACCAGACCTTGGACGCCAGCATCACGCGCACTAGCGGTGGTGGTAGGGGATCAGCGTGGCATCCTCAACCGGGAAGGAGTAGAGCAGAGGAGGAGGGGTTTCTAGAAGCTTCCGCGCATCGGAGGAAGGAGATGAGATGAGGCGAGGCGAGAGAGTCTGCCGCCGCCACCGCCGCCGTGAGCCTGCGCCTCCGCGGCCGCCGCCGTGCGCCTGCGCCGCCCCCGCCGTGCGCCTGCGCCTGTGCCTCCGTCGCCGCCGCGCGTGCCCCTTGCCGCCGCCGCCGCCGCCGCCATGCGCTTCCGCCGCCGCCGTGAGCCTGCGCCTCCGCCGCCGCCGCGTGAGCCTGCGCCTCCGCGGCCGCCGCCGTGCGCCTGCGCCGCCCCCGCCGTGCGCCCGCTGCAGCGCCGCCGCTGCCGCCGTGCGCCTGTGCCTCCGCCGCCGCCGCGCGTGCCCCTTGCCGCCGCCGCCGCCCCCGTGCGCTTCCGCCGCCGCCGTGAGCCTGCGCCTCCGCGGCCCCCGCCGTGTGCCTGTGCCTCCGCCGCCGCCGCGCGTGCCCCTTGCCGCCGCCGCCGCCGCTGCCGCCGTGCGCTTCCGCCGCCGCCGTGAGCCTGCGCCTCCGCGGCCGCCGCCGTGCGCCTGCGCCGCCCCCGCCGTGCGCCCGCTGCAGCCGTGCGTGCCCCAGCATACAACCCTTTAGGACCCATTTTCACCAATTTACATCAATACCCCTAAGTAGATAAGGTCGTCCTCAGTGCACCAAGGGGCAAATTTGGAAAAAATCAAAAACTCACCGGTTCGCAAGAAACCGGCCGGTTCACCGGTTCGATAAAAAACCGGCCGGTTCAACCGGTTTATAACGGTTCGATTGCACAGACGGTTTTTTAACCGAACCGGACCGGTTTAGGCTCGGGTTCGGTCTTTTACCGGTCCGACCGCCGGTCCGGTCCGGTTCCAATAACTATGCGTGTGAGCCCGTAAGGCCGTGACAGAGCCGTGGATAAGGCCAGTCCTAATCTAGAAATTATTCAGTAGTTTTTATGCTACATCATGTCATATAAACATCACTCTAAAAACTATTTTTTCCAACGCACTATTTCTATCTACTCACTTTGTTTCAATTTATTTATCATTTTAGCATTTAAATTTTTTATCAAAATACTTATCATTCTCATATTATAAAGCATTTTTAGATATATGTTTCCTTTTCTGCTCTTAATCAATGTAGTTATACTAGTTTAGTACTTCTTACAAGAAGTTTTAATACTTACTTTAAAAAAGTAATTAGAATATAATTAATGAGAGTAACAATGTAATCTGTCACTGTCGGAGAATGAAACTCCAACTACGGAGAGTCTGCGGACCTCCCTTTGAGGTTCGGCCAGAGGAGTTGTTCATAGGACAGCAGCATCGTTGGAGAGAGTGAGACGGAAGAGAGACAGAAGGAGGTAGACAGGTTCGGGCTGCTCGAAGCATAACACCCTACTCCTGTGAACGTTTTCTATGTGAGAGATGAATGTGGGTTACTCTTACAAGGAGTTCTTTGCCTGGGAAGCTCTACCGGAAACCGGGTTCCTCCCAAACTCAGCAGCTCAGGCTCGAAGAAGAAGAAGACTGTCCTGACCAGCCGTCTCCCTTTGCTATGGGCTTAGATCCTCCTTTTATCGATCAAAGGGGAGTCCACAGTGCCCAGTACCTCCAGAGAAATTTTTAGGTATGCTACGTCTTGTCCAGCCCGTCCGCCCCTGGCCGGAGGCGCGTCTCGTCGTCGCCTCCCTCGGCGGCTGGTGTCGGCTGGATGATGAAGATGCTGTCGGCTCTGCTCGTCTGGTCGTCGCCTCCCTCGGCAGCTATGACGGCGCACGCCGTCGCTGCCAGGCCGTGGAAAACCGGAGCGCTCTGACTGCCTTGGGAGCAGGCCGACAGGGAGGGTCATAATGACGGTGCACGTCCGACAGGGAGACAGGCGGGAGGCGCACCGTCGCCTCACCATTAATGCGGGTCGTTGGGGAGCTGATCCGCTCAAGCCAGCCTCGTGCCCAAGGCGGAGAGCTCATCGAGCCCTCCGCGCGCACGAGGCACCGGGGCTGTGGGTCCCGGGCCCGGGGACGGCACCCGGGGATGGTACACCCGGGCCCAGGCAGTGCCTAGCCCCCAAGCACTCAAGGGAGTAACCAGTAGCAGCCGGCCGCCACTTGTGCAGAAAATGGGCCCCGGAGGGGCTGATGTGGCCGAAGGTCCATGTGTCCCTAGAGAATGTGGGACCCCATTCCTGTTTCGCCGATAGTGGCCCCTGGGCCTGTTGCTCGACCGAGACTTAATCCGGGCAGGAACAGGACCATGTCTCGGGGAAACGAAAGGGCGCGGGGCCCACCAGGTTTTAATAGAAAACGAGACGAGGCCGCCATAATCGCCCGGGATGGGACGAGACGAGAGGAGAGTTTCCACTTTCGGCCCGCAAATCGAGGGCCGTAATGGGGGACTCGAAGCGGCGCTCCACGAGTTCTCTGAGGCTATAAGCAGCAGCGGGCAGCAGCTGGCTTCCCCCATTGCCAAGTTCGAATCGCCGCCGCTCCTGTTGCTCTTGCGTCCAGAGCCCAGGTCTCCCGTTCGCACGCACTTCTCCTTGCTTTCTTCTTCTACCTTCGACTACTCTCGCCGCTGCATTCGCGATGCCACGCGCCGGCCGCGGGGTAAGGCCGCTGGACGGCGGGGCGATCCCGCCGTCACGTGTGAACGACGACGCCGGGGCGGAGCGAGTGAAGAGGATGATGCTGGCCGCTACACGGTAGAGGGCGGCGATCGAGGTGCGCCCCGGCGAGTCGAGGCCGGCACCGAGGGAGTCCGATGAAGCGGTGTACTTCGTTGATTACCCGGTCGGCGGATTAGTCCCGCCGTTCTCTAACTTCGTCCTCCAGGTGCTGGAGATGTATCAGGTGCAGATGCTGCACTTGACCCCCAATGCCGTGATGGTGTTGGGGGTTTTCGCACACCTGTGCGAGATGTTTGTGGGCATCATGCCCTCGGTGGACCTCTTCCGGCGCTACTTCACCATGAAGAGCACATCAAAGAACAAGGCCACCGATCTGCCGGAGCGGGTAGGCTGTGTGTACTTCCACGGCCGCCCCGGCGTCGAGTTTATCCCGATGGCGCTGAAGAACAAATGGGATTTGTGGCGCCAGAACTGGGTCTATATCGGCATCGATACCAACGACCGGCTCCGGCTCTCGGCCGAAGCGGCCTAGAAGGTGAAGAGCTGGACTGAGTCACCGCCGGAAGACACGCGGTTAGCGCCAGTGTTGGCGCGCATCGCTGGCCTGGTGACGGCCGGGCTGAATGCGTATATGGTCGTCAGCGATTTCCTCAGCCGGCGACTAGCGCCGCTCAACAGGAGGTCTCGGGCCTGTTGGCTATACACCGGGCCCAAGGACATCACCAGGACCCACCCGACGACCTGAGCGAGGCGGCGATGGGCCTGCTGATGGCATCGGCGCTGGAAGGAGGGGGCACGGCGGACCGCGCGCTTCCGGGCGGCGTGACGCCGCTATGCACTAACCGCGGGCGGCCGAAGATCCAGAAGGATCTCCCGCGATTCGACGCCGTGGGCATTGTTGTCTCGCAGGTCACCCCCAAGATCGCCGAGGTACTTGACACCTCGGAGGGAGAAGATGTGCCGGCCGAAGAGCCGGTATTGTCGAAGAAGGAGGGGAAGCGGCCGGCGGGGCGCGATTCAGGACTCGTGGCGACCAAAAAGATGAAGACTGTCGCCCCGGCGGCCGTTGTCCCGGCCGCTACCTCCCCGAGCCGCGCGGACCCCGGGCGGACTAGGACCACTGTGGCGGTCACTGCTTGTGTGGCGCCAACACGCGCCGCCTGGGTCCTGTCCCCAGAGCCAGAGGTGGCTACCCGGGCCCTCGGGACCGGGCCAGAGGCGGTCCCAGACGTGGGGGGCAGCAAGACCCCCAGGGGCACGGGGGGCGACGTTGAGCCGGCGTCGGAAGCGCTAGAAGCTCTGGCCAGCAACGCTGTCCCGGGCGCGTCGCTAGGGAAGACGGGATCCCGCGGCGGCGGCCGGCCACTTTTGAGGCCCAAGTCGTGGAGCTTCATGGGGCCCTAGGCTAGGCAAGCGCTTCGAGCCCGTCCGGTTCTTATCGCTGGTACATTTCCTCTTGTGTTTCTCGACCTAGCTCTTATCTATCTGGTTTCGGCCTTTATAGGAAGAGCCAGGGGCCGACGATGGTGCCGCCAGCCCTGGCCGTAGGCGGTACTGGGGACGCGCCGATGGCGCCGCCGCGTCCCGCCACGCCCCCGCCATCGCTCAGTGCGGTGGTGAATATGGAGGCCGCGGCAGCCACGCCGGAGCGGGCCCTCGCGGAGCCGACTGAAGTTCCTGCTGCGGAGGGGGAAGGGGACGCCAGGGCCCTGCCGTCTCCCGCGAGGGGGGAGCAGACCTTGGTCCTTTTTGCTGCCCAGTGACCAGGCGCGGCGCGTGGATGCGAGACGCTGCACAGTGCGCTGGGACAGCTAGTGATCGCCGCTGGCGAAGTACAGGTAGCAGCCCGTCGGGAGCAGTGCGAGTCCGCCCGGGTCCGGGCGGAACTTGAGAGCGGGCGAGCAGCGATCGCGGTGGCGATGGAGGGGCTCACCGCCCGTATGGTTGCCACCGAAATCTTCGTGGTGACCCGCTGGCAGGAGGTCGAGGCGGCGGAGAGGCGCATCGCCCAACTGGAGGACGCCGCCAAGCTTGCCGCCGATGAGGCCTCCCGTGCCAGGTCCGAGATGGAGGCGCGGGAGAAGGAGATGTCCTCCCGGGAGGACCGCCTCCGGGGCAAGGAGGCCGGTCTCGCGGCCCAGGAGCGTGAGGTCAGCGTGCGGGAGGAAGCCGCGGTGATCAGCGAGGAGGCCGCCAAGCTTTCCAGCGCTATGGCCCAGGACGGCATGAGCCGCTTCCTGAGCAAGGAGAAGAGGCTGGTGTCCTGGGAAGAAAACCTCGAAGAGCGGGAGACCAACCACCGGCGCGAGGCAAAGCAGGCGAAGATGCTGGCCGCCAACGTGGACGCCAAGGCCGAGGCTCTCGGAACGCGAGAGGCAACCCTGGAGGAGAAGGAGAACTCCCTGGCCCAGCGGGAGGCGGCAGTGAAGGCTGCCGAGGCCCGGCAGGCGGAGATGGGGGCCTCCCGGCAACGCGCGGCCGACTTTGAGGCCGTGGCGCCCGGGGCCGCCGTGCGGGTCGCGCCCAGCGGCTCCCCATCATCGGCAACCGCGGCTAGCTCAGCCGAGAAGCTGGCCAGGGCGGAGAAGCGGCTGACATTGGCACAAAATAGCCTCGTCCTCCGGAAGGACCTCGACAGCGAGATCGCAGCCTGCCTAGGGCGGTACGGCTCCAGGCTCCGGGGGTGTCTCAAGCGCATCGGCATCCGGGCACCTCCGCGGAAGCCCGGGAGGCCCACCGGGGTCGGTTAGGAGCTGGTGGAGTTCAGCGACTTGCTGTACACGCTGGACTTGCTCCCCCAGCGAATTCATGAGGTCCTGGAGAAGGAGGGAAAAGAGCTCGCCACGCAGGTGGCGGAGTATGTCCTCGGGTGCTACCAGGCACGGGACGCGGAGTTCTCCCTGGCCCCAGTGCTGGAGGGATTCCCCGCAGAAAAGGAAGAAGAGGCTCGGAAGGCCGTGGCTGACGCCACTGCGACAGTGGCTAGGTTCTTCGACCGGGGGGAGAATCTCGAGGATCCGGGGACCGACGAATCCGACGGATAGGCCGGGCCCTTTCCAACGCCTCCCGGAGTCCTGTCTGAGGACGCTGAGTGATCTCCCCCCGCGCGACGACGTCTTTGGTCCTCTGTGCATGCTTGTGCTTTGACTTCATCTTTCTTGTACATAGAAAAAACATTCGTATGTGTATATAACTATGTTTGCGTTTTCGTACCTTTGCCTGTTGTGCTGGAAATTGCTTATATTCGGGGCTCCGCGCCCCTGAGGTGAGATGTTTGTAGTTGTCGCGGTGTTTTTCTTTTTCTTTCTGATTCCCCGGGCCTGGGAACGCCGAGTACCCGGCGCCGTCCGGCTCCAAGCGCCAGCGGCCGTGAACGGCCGTAGTGCCGAAGTCCCTCTTTCGTGGCCTGAGGTAGCTGCCTGCTCCGGGAGCTCGGTCCCTGAGGGCAGTGAGCATGATAGTCGCTCGGCCTGGGGACCGGCCCGGGGACCCGGTCCCGGGAGACGCGAGGAACTGGGCGTGAGTCTCGCGGAGCGGTAATGTCCGTTGGTTCGACGTGTCCGGGCCTTCTGTCTTCCGGGTCCGGGGCCCTGTGTGCCCCTGAGCGCCGTTGGCCCAGGGGGCGCAGCGGGGCCGCGGGAACAGACTGCTAGAAAGGAGAAAATACGAAAAAAAATGCCCCGCGTGGGTTAGGTACGGCCGTAGCGCTAAGCTCATCCCTCTTGACTCGCCGGGAGCCTCTCGGGGACCAACCTCGACCGTGCCCGGGGTCGCCAGACAGCGAAGCACCCGTCGCCTTGGCGGCGGTCGGGGTGGAACTGGCCAGGCCGGGCACCGCTGCCCGCCCTGGGAACGTAGGCTGGCCCGACGGGGGGCGCCGCCCGAGGTCCCGGGGCATCGACAGTGTCCGGGGTGCGGTCCATGACCCGACCATCAGGCCTCGGCAACCGGGGCAGCACTAACCCAGCGGCCCACATGCACGGCTTTGGCAAATTCCGCTTTGCTCCCTGGGCCGAGGAGAGCGAAACACGTGGCCATACAAACGGGAAAGGATAGAAATTCGGGCGAAGTTTAAAGTTGACTAAGATTACGTATCTGGATGTTGGACAGCGTGGTGCGGCTACGCGAGCACGACCCCGGGGCCAGGAGCGCTGCCAGCCCCTGGGCCGAGAATTGCGCCGAAAATGAATCTAGGATGGGGGCCAGGCTGGGCCCGAGCACCGTCCGGGCCTGGAAACGCCTTTGCCGGGCACATTCACCTCGGGCCCCGGGTCCTGGGGAGGTTCCCGGTCCCGTGGCACGTTACCGGGGTGCTGACCCGAGCACCCTGCTTAAGCCTTCCGAGAATGGATCTGATCTGCACACGATGAACTGTGAGAATACTCGGCTCGTCCCTTTGTCCATTCCATGCTACGAACCGTGGGGTCTACCACTTCCCAAGGGCCTCTTCGCGGTCACGACCGTGTGGGGAAAGGATTGCGCACAAGTATTTTGTCCCCGAGCGGCGGAAAAAACCGAACCCGAAGCCAACCGGGCGGGACGCTGCAAGCCTGCAGGGGCCCGGGCGCCACGCAGAGGGGCGCACCCGTGGCCCCGGGCTTGGACAATGTCCTGGGTTAGCAGGAGGGGACACGGTAACCCGCTGGTAGAGAACCAATAATTATGCGCAAACCCAGCCACCACACAGGCGTGGCCCGATTATGCCCCCAGGGGGAGACCGCCGCAGACGCAACACACAGAAAGGGACAAAAGGCACGAGAACGAAAAGGATAATGAAAAGCTATATATGAAGGCGGATACATATGGGGGCCCCCGGCCAGTGCCGAGATTGGGAGAGAACCGGCGCCGGCCCGAGCATCCCGTAACTTACAGGGTACGTTTATGGGTAAAATTTGCGAAGATGCTCGATATTCCAGGGATTGGGAAGCGGGGTCCCGTCCTCTTGGCCCAGTCTTACCGAGCCCGGTCGGGAGACGCCGATCACCAGGAAGGGGCCTTCCCACATAGGGGATAGTTTATTCTTTCCGGCACGTGTGAGGACACGGCGGAGGACCAAGTCCCCGACCTGGAGTGATCGGGCCCGAACCTTACGCTGATGGTAGCGCTTAAGGCTCTGCTGGTACCGAGCGACGCGGAGCGAGGCGCGCCGCCTTCGTTCCTCGAGGAAGTCGAGGTTGTCGTGCTGCAAGGCATCGTGGTCGGGGCCGTCGCCATAGCGTTGTGCCCGGGGAGAGCCAAAGGTAAGTTCTGACGGCAGGACAGCTTCGGCTCCGTACACCAGGAAGAACGGGGTTTCCCCGATCGCCCGGTTTGGCGTGGTGCGATTCGCCCACAGGACCGCTGGAAGCTCGTCGATCCACTTGACACCATGCTTCTTGAGGTCGTTGTAGGATCTTGTTTTGAGGCCCCGCAGGATCTCGGCATTCGCTCGCTCAGCCTGCCCATTGCTGGTAGGGTGGGCAGGAGAGGCGAAGCAGAGCCTAATGCCGACATCGGAGCAGCATTCGCCGAAGAGCTCGTTTGTGAACTGCGTGCCGTTGTCGGTGATGATACGGTTGGGGATCCCGAAGCGGCAGGTGATTCCCCGAATAAACTTGAGCGCCGAATGCTTGTCGATGTTGATTACAGGGAATGCCTCTGGCCACTTGGTGAATTTGTTGATGGCTACATATAGATGTTGATAGCCTCCGACTGCCCGGGGAAAAGGGCCGAGAATATCGAGTCCCCAAACTGCGAAGGGCCAGGACAGGGGGATCACCTGGAGTGCCTGCGCCGGCAGGTGGCTTTGTCGGGCATAGAACTGGCAAGCGCGGCAGCGTTGGACGAGGTCGAACGCGTCTTGCAAAGCCGTGGGCCAATAAAATCCTTGCCGGAAAGCCTTACCGACCAGGGATCGGAATGCGGCGTGGCTGCCACATTCCCCTTCATGAATATCGGCGAGGATCTCGATGCCGGAATCGCGCAGGATGCACTTGAGGAGGACGCCGTTGGCGCCACGCCGGTAGAGGTCCCCATCTACCATGACGTAGCACTTAGACACGCGGGCCACCCTTTCGGCTTCCGCGTCATCTTCGGGGAGATGCGCTCGGAGAAGATATGCCCGGATCTCGCCCATCCAGGAAGACGCACTGGGTCTTGCCGCAAGGACCAAGTCCTGGGACAGGGCGCGCGTGTCTGTCTCGGGCCCGGGCTCGGGGGTGGCCCCTGAAATCCTGAACGAGGCTGTCGAGGGGGCCTCGAGGGCTTCTTGAAAAACTCCCGGGGGGACCGGCGCCCGTGAGGACGCCAGTCTTGAGAGCTCGTCGGCGGCGAGGTTGCGACAGCGAGGGATGTGGCGGAGCCTAAGGTCATCAAAACGGCGGTCAAGCCTCCGCACTTCGTCCACATACGCGGCCAATTGGGGGTCCAGGGTTTGGTACTCCTGGGTCACCTGGTTGATGATGAGCTCAGAGTCGCCCTGCACGCACAACCGTCGCACCCCGAGGGCTATTGCTGCCCGGAGGCTGACGAGAAGTCCCTTGTACTCGGCCATGTTGTTGGTGGCTCCGAAGTTGAGGTGGACGACGAAGCGGAATTCGTCCCCGGCAGGGGATACGAGGACGACCCCGGCCCCGGCGCTGGGGCGAGAAGCCTGTCTGGCGCAGGAGCCGTCGAAGTTTATCGTCCAGGGGAGGCGCAGATCGGGTGCCAGCTCGGGGGCTGGGAATCCGGCGTCCAGCACAGGATCCGGCTCGGGCCCCGGCGTCCACTCCGCCAGAAAATCCGCCAGGACTTGGCTTTTGATGGCGTGGCGCGCTTGAAAATGGAGGTCGAACTCAGCGAGCTCAACCGCCCACTTGGCAACACGGCCCGTTCCCTCCCGGTTATGCAATATCTGCCCGAGGGGGAAGGACGTGACCATGGATACCTTGTGCGCCTAGAAGTAGTGGCGAAGCTTCCTGGATGCGATGAGGACCGCGTAGAGCATCTTTTGCGCCTGGGGATAATGCGTTTTGGCATCGCGGAGTACCTCGCTGACGAAGTACACCGGCTTCTGCTGCGTGCCCCCTGGCCCCGGCCTGACGGGGGCCGGGGGCAGGGGCTCACCTCCCTCGGGATGGAGCGTGCTCTCGTGGCCGGGGGCAGGTACGCGCCCGGGGCCCGGGGGCCCAGTTTGGAATGTGGTTAGTATGTGCCCGGGGCCCGGGGGCCCGGGCTGGGACATGGTTGCCATGTGCCCGGGACCCGGGGGCCCGGGCTATGATAGGAAATGAATCGGGACGACTTTCCCGGACCCGCTCTCGTCGAGGCGATGCTGTCCGGGTAATCGCGCCCCGTCTGATCGTGAAGATGCTAGGGTTGCACCGGGTGCCGCGTTCCTAGGCCCGCACTCGCCTTGGCGAGGTTGCCCTGGTTCGGGCTCCCCGGAGTCAGGCCCGGGAGAGGGGTCCCAGGCCGCGCATTCGTCGGGTGAGGGGCGCTCGACGACGAGCGCCGCGCTCACCACTTGCGGGGTTGCCGCTATGTAGAGCAACAAGGGCTCATCTTGTGCCGGTGCTACGAGGACAGGGGGCGTAGTTAGGTACCCCTTGAGCTCGTCGAGGGCTTGATTGGCCTCCTTCGTCCAAGTGAACTGCCCGGTCTTCTTGAGAAGTTTGAAGAAGGGGAGTGCACGTTCCCCTAGCCTGGAGATGAAGCGACCTAACGCAGCCACGCACCCGGTCAGCTTCTGGGCCTCTCGGAGCCGCGCCGGGGGGCGCATGCGGTCGATGGCCGCTATCTTTTCCGGGTTCGTCTCAATGCCACGGCTGGACACGAGGAACCCGAGGAGCTTGCCGGCTGGGACCCCGAAGACGCACTTGTCCGGGTTCAGCTTCATCCTCGTGGACCGAAGGTTGCTGAACGTCTCGGCCAAGTCATGGAGCAGAGTGGCACGGGCGCACGACTTCAGCACCAAATCATCAATGTAGGCCTCCATGTTGCGACCTAGCTGCGATTCAAACGTTATACGGACAGCGCGCTGAAAAGTGGAACAAGCATTCCTTAACCCAAACGGCATGCAAACATAACAATAAGCCCCCTGAGGGGTAATGAAAGAAGTTTTTTCTTCATCCTCCTCCGCCATCCGGATCTGATGATAGCCTGAGTAAGCATCTAGAAAACACAAAAGGTCACACCCCGCAGTGGAGTCGACTATCTGGTCTATGCGAGGCAGAGGGAATGGATCTTTGGGGCAAGCCTTATTGAGGTCGGTGTAGTCTATGCACATGCGCAGCTTTCCGTTGGACTTGGGGACGATGACTGGGTTGTCCAGCCACTCCGGGTGGACGACCTCGCGGATAAAGCCGGCCGCGAGAAGCTTGTCGATCTTCTCGCAGATGAAGGCCTAGCGCTCCGGCGCCTGCCGTCGTACCTTCTGCCACACCGGGCGTGAGCCCGCGCGGACGGCCAAGCGGTGCTCAATCACCCCCCTGGGGACCCCGGGCATGTCCGACGGTTGCCAGGCGAAGACGTCGGAGTTTGCCTGAAGGAAGGCGATGAGCGCGCTTTCCTATTTGTTGTCTAGCGAACTGCCAATTTTGACGGTCTGGGAGGGGTCATCGCCGAGGACGACCTCCTTGACCAGCTCCGCATCGGTGGCGACGATGCGCGGCTTGGGGGCACGGGGAAGCGAGGGCCCCGCGCCTCACGCTGCGTCGGGAGCCGCAGGGGTGATGTCGGCCGCGCGCTGCTCAACGCACGAGAGGGCGGCCTTCACGTCCCCGAGGACAGTGATCGGGCCCGAGGGGCCCGGGAGCTTCATAGTTAGGTACGCATAGTGTGTAACCGCCATAAACTTTACCAACGTGGGGCGCCCGAGGACTGCGTTGTAGGGAAGGTTGCACTCGGTGACGTCGAAGACGATGCGCTCGGTGCGGAAGTTGCCGCGGTCACCGAAGGTGACGGGCAATGAGACCTGGCCGAGAGGCCAAGTGAGGCCCTTCATAATCCCAATGATGGGCAACGAGGGCGCAAGGTTCGTCCCCGGGGCCTTGATCTTCTCGAAGACCTCGGGGGAGATGATGTTGAGGGTGGCGCCCCCGTCGATGAGGACGCGGCCCACTTTGACGTTGCATATGGTGGGGGAGACAGCCAGGGCGAGCTGCCCCTCGCCAGGTACCTGGTCCGGATGGTTCGTGGGGCCGAAGGTGATCGGGATGTCCGACCACTTCAGCCTCCGGGACGCCGCTGGGCCCGAGGTCACGGCCAACAGCTCGCGCTTCATGGCCTTGAAGCTGCGGCGCGAGGAGTGAGCGTGCGTCCCGCCGTCGAGAGTGGCGAGGACATTCTCGGGTTCTTGGAACTCGAGAGGCTGCTCCGAGCCAGGAGTGGGCTTGGCTTGCTACCGCTCCTGCTGGAACTTCTTGGTGCGCTCGGCCAAGTTTTGGATGGCGCGGCACTCCGTGAGATCGTGACGGTCCGTCTCGTGGACGGAACACCACTTCCGGCCCGAAGCCGATGGCGGTGGCACACGTGCGGCCTTCTGCCGCTTGCTGCCGTTGTCGTCTTGGCGGGCGACATCGCCCTGGGGGCCGCCAGTTGTCGCCAAAGCGAAGTTCTCGGCAACCTCCTTGCCTTTCTAGCGCTTTCGCCTGTTCCGCCGTGCCGCGGAGCGTGAGGACTCGCCGTCCTCTCCAGGGCCCTGGTCAGGGGCCCCAGGGCGTGGCTTGTTCCACGTCCGGGCCTCCTCCTTGCGGGCGCAGAGGTCGGCGAGGCTGAACAGCTCAGCCGCGGTCTGGACATCGCGGGTGCCTAGCTTCTCGAGCATGCGCTTGTCGCACACACCTGAGCGGAACGCGTGATAACTGCGTGAGGAGCAATGTGGGGGATGGTGTTACTGACCTAACTGAAGCGCTGCAGAAAGTGCCTCAGTGACTCGTCCCTGCCCTGCCGCAGGGCGTGGAGGTCCGCCTCGGTCCCAGGGCGTGGGAAGGTGCCCTGGAAGTTTGCCACGAATTGGTGGCAGGGATTCTCCCAAGAATAGATCGACCCCTTAGGGAGGTTCATCATCCAGGAGCGAGCCTGGGCCTTGAGGGCGATGGGGAAGTAGTTCGCCATCACCTTCTCGTCGCCGCCAGCTGCTTGGATGGCGGTGGTGTAAATCTGTAAGTACTCCGAGGGGTCGACGGAGCCATCGTATTTCTCCGGCAAGCTGGGCCAGAACTTGGCCGGCCAGCGCACCTGCCGGAGGCCTGGGGAGAGCGCCAGGCAACCCGAGCCGCCGTACTGAGCGGGCTCAGGAGATGGATGACGGTCTCCCGTCGGTGGGTTGGAACTGGAGGCCTAGGCCTCGAAATGCCTGGCGGCGTCCGTGCGCCGCTCGCGCTGTCGCTCCAGTGTGACCCGGGCGTCCTCGTGGGTCCGCATCTGGTTTAGCCGGTTACGGAGGTCGCCCGCGCCGTTCTTGGTCCCAGGTGTGGTGTGAGGCGCCGCGCCCTTGGCTCGATTCTGGTTCGAGGCGGTGGGCCGGCTCGCGCTAGAAGTTGCGCGGTCGGAGCTCCCAGCCTTCGCACGGCTGTCGGCGGCGACTCGACGATGGGCCGCGCCTACCAGGTCAGCGACCTCACTAAGCCATCGTCCCTCCCGGCCTCCGCCCCCGGTAAATGCCGGGGGGTGGCGCAGGAGGGCTTCTGCCGCCAAGAGGGCTCCCTGCGGCGTCGCAGACTGAAAGTCGAGGCCACGGCGCGCCGTAGAGCGGCGCCTCCGTTCGCGCCTCATGGATGAGGCCACAGCAGACCCGGCGGGGCACTTGCCGGCCCCCTCCGCTAGGAAAGGTGCCGAGGCCGCACAACCGGGCCGGCGCCGGGCGAACTCGGCCCGTAGGGTGCACGCCGCACGCCCCCAGGAAGACGAGGAGGGGAAGTGCAGCAGGCTCGCCGCAGGGGTAATGTTGCCCAGCGGGGTGAAGCCGCCGGACTCCTCATCGGAGTCCTGCGAACGATGACCTCCTGCCATGTAGTGTGTCGGCGTTGGGGACTTCGGCGTACCGCCTGGAAGAGAAACTCCCCCTACCTGGCGCGCCAGCTGTCGGAGAATGAAACTCCAACTGCGGGGAGTCTGCGGACCCCCCTTTGAGGTTCGGCCAGGGGAATTGTTCACAGGATGGCAGCAACGTCGGAGAGAGTGAGACGGAAGGGAGACAGAAGGAGGTAGACAGGTTCGGGCTGCTCGGAGCGTAACACCCTACTCCTGTGAACGTTTTCTATGTGGGAGATGAATGTGGGTTGCTCTTATAAGGAGTTCTTTGCCTGGGAAGCTCTACCGGAAACCGGGTTCCTCCCAAACTCAGCAGCTTAGGCTCAAAGAAGAAGAAGACTGTCCTGACCAGCCGTCTCCCTTTGCTATGGGCTCGGATCCTCCTTTTATCGATCAAAGGGGAGTCCACAGTGCCCAGTACCTCCAGAGAAATTTTTAGGTATGCTAAGTCTTGTCCAGCCCGTCCACCCCTGGCCGGAGGCACGTCTCGTCGTCGCCTCCCTCGGCGGCTGCTGTCGGCTAGATGATGAAGATGCTGTCGGCTCTGCCCGTCTGGTCGTCGCCTCCCTCGGCAGCTATGACAGCGCACGCCGTCGCCGCCAGGCCGTGGAAAACCGGAGCGCTCTGACTGCCTTGGGAGCAGGCCGACAGGGGGGTCATAATGACGGTGCACGTCCGACCGGGAGACAGGCGGGAGGCGCACCGTCGCCTCACCATTAATGCGGGTCGTTGGGGAGCTGATCCGCTCAAGCCAGCCTCGTGCCCGGGGCGGAGAGCTCATCGAGTCCTCCGCGCGCACGAGGCACCGGGGCTGTGGGTCCCGGGCCCGGGGACGGCACCCGGGGATGGTACACCCGGGCCCGGGCAGTGCCTAGCCCCCAAGCACTCAAGGAAGTAACCAATAGCAACCAGCCACCACTTGTGCAAAAAATGGGCCCCGGAGGGGCTGATGTGGCTGAAGGTCCACGTGTCCCTGGAGAATGTGGGACTCCCATTCCCATTTCGCCGACAGCCACGTCTTCTAGTTTAGTGTGAGATTTGCTAGAACGACAAGTAAATTGAAACGGAGAAAGTATGATACAAGTAATTAATTAATCCCTTGATTCTTACTTTAATCCATCAATTATCTTTTTTCCTTACTATCATATAGACATTATTCCTCTTTTAATGTAAAACTTGATGGTGTCTAATATATAGTTTTTATGTTGAAATTGTGTCATGAGAACCAATTTCTTTCTCTCTCTATTCTTTCTTCCATATAATATAGTGTCACGTAAGTTAAAAATTCTATATGACAATATAGTTAATGCTACAGAAACTATCCTATATGAAGGAATAAAATTTTATAGGAGGAATAAAATTGCCTGAAGTATCGTGGACTCGCGGTAGGTCCAGTACCACGTGCACAGGGCTCACAGCTACTCCTAGCTAGCCTCACTCGATCGACACTACTATAGTACTATACGCGCGTCATGACGACGGACTGCATATGTACATGCATGCTCAGATGGTCATATTCAGTCCAATTACTATGGATTAATCAGCAGTTCAACAGCACACATCCGTTAATCGAAGTTCCAACACAATATGCTAGTAGGAGCTCATAGTAGATGAGATTGGAGTCATTGGACAAGTGGACAGCCCGGTTAGGTTGGTGAGGACGTGAGGTGGACAAATTAAAGAGTTCGAGTGAGCATCCTAAAAACGTGGATTCACTACTACACCATATAATTGTGATCTGTAACTATCGGTCGATTGCCAGTGGCTACTGGGGAGTAGCTTAGTTCCAGTTGGATACGACTATACGAGCAGCCATAAATGAATGGCGTGGAAACATGCGACATGACATGGAATTCCTGTGCAATTACGGGTGCAGCATCCGTTCCGTGACGAAATCGCTGAAGCACGCTTAATTTGTCTGATCTTTTAGTCAGGATAGGTGATGTGCGTCAGCCCATTCTTTGAGCGTCAATCCAACATAAAACCAACCATCTTCGTCGCGCGGCGTATATAGATCGAATGGACCCCTTCACGGACAGGTCTATTGCGCGCACTGTGCGCGGAGCGGTCCATTACTGCACGAACAAAACTCATGTGTATTTTTCTCTTCTTTTTTCCAGTAAGCAGCACGGTATTCATACATAGAAATTTTTATATATAAATTTTATATATGAACTTTACATATAAAAATATTCAGTATTAATATATTTTATATATAATTTTTTTGTGTATAAAATTTATATGCGACAATATAAAAAATACATACAGACTTTATGCATAGAATCTTTATGTATAAAAAGTGTATATATCTAAAGCCAAAAATATATAAAAAAAAAGACATACGTACAACACCAAATAAAAAACGAACCATAGAAAATGGAAAAGACCGACCTATTCATGAGTTGTGAGCTGCGCGCGGCCGTTCGCAAGTAAGGCTTTTCGCCACTTCACTTGATAGGTGCCGTGCCGTCGCTAGCTTTCAATTGAAGATTAGCACAGATCACGGATTTTACTCAAGCTGCATGTGCAAAACACAAGCACACAAGGTCGCGTGGCCTAATGGATAAGGCGCTCGCCTCCGGGAGCGGGAGATTTGTGGGGTTCGAGTCCACCGTGATCGTGATCGTTTTTTGCTCCTTCGTATTTTCGAATTTTTCTCACATGTTAGCAATGCAAATCAAACCGAATTGGAACTTGAAAGTCGAGAGAACCGTATGCTTGCAAGGCAAATCAAACCGAATTGGAATTTGAAAATAGAGAGAATCATGGGTGTAGAAGTGAAATTAGATCAGGTACGGTAGGATACTTATCCCGTATTCTATCTTATATACTTTTTTTTATCAAAATCAGATTCAAGAACAGATATTTATTAAATCTTTTGAAGACAATTAGAGTGTTAAAAAAAGATACATTAAGAAAAAAATTGTGCAATACTATTTTAGAGCTCTAAAATAGTGATTAACTAATCTTCTATCACGTTTATAAGTGGATTTATAATACATTTTTCTATATGTTTGATAATACCAGACATATGAACAGATATAACTCTTCTCATATCTTATTTTATATTTTTTAACAGATTCGGATTCAAACTTAAGTAATACCAGATATGCATTTTTCTCACCCCTAGGTAGCCTCCAACCTCTTCTCCAATCTAACATCCCTCCTGTATTAGAGCGAGTCAGATACGAACTGCTCACAAATTAAGCCTTAGCTATATCCATGCAAACCCCCAACTTTTGCCGTACGTCGCCATCGCGCGCGATTAACCACTTTGGCCTGATCGCGCCATGGCCGTCCCTGCCTCCGTCATCGTCGCGTCGTGCCTCTGCGTCGGCGCTTCCGCGTGCGTCTCGTCGGGCCTCGCGTTCTGCGCCACGTTCTCCGTCTCGCTCCTCTTCGTGGTGCGTGAGCTGTCACCGGAGCGCATCGACGGCGTCTTCGGCGTCGTGGACGCCTGCCTGCGGCGCGAGGCGCGCTACGCCCGGGCCACCGTCGAGGCCGAGACGCGCCGCCTGAGGGACCAGGCGCGAGCACATCCCGTGCTTGCGTTCCTTTACGCTAGGGCCGAAGGGGTCGCCCGCCGCGCCCGCGCGCTCATCGCGGACGCGGCCGATAGATTGAAAACGAGGGCGGAACCGAAGTGGCGCGACCTCGGGGATGCGACGGTCGTGGCATTGTCATGGCTCCGGCTGGCCGCCGGCGTGATCAATCTGGCGGTGGCCGTTCTGACCACCATGGCCGAACGCCGGGCAGCATCGGGTCTCAGGCGCGGGGGCGTGAACGGGATCAGGACGATGCCGAACACGGAAGCCGACGCGGCATTGGCCTCCTCCAGCTCCAAGCCGGACGCCACGTTGTTCGTCGTCTGGATCGCGGCGACCTTTATGTACAGCACGCCCGTGTTCGTCCAACGCGCCGTCACAAGCGGCATGGCATCATTCGCTGCGTGCTTCACATGCTTCGCCACGCTGTGCTGCTTTGCTCTAATGCAAGCCAATAAGGCCTACCTGTGGACTTCCTGCGACGTTGCCGGCGGCAACACGGCCAGGCTTCGACGGCGAGCCGGCGATGATGCCATTACAGGAGGAACCGTGGGGGCCGACGTGCCGCATGCTTGGGAGTTGCTTTGGTGTGAGATCATCCTCGTCAACTACTTGGTCGACGCCTGCTTGCTTTGCATCACGCTGGACTCGCGGCCTGTGGCGCTCGCGTTCCTGGCCGCCTGCAACCTCGCGACCCTCAAAGTGGCCAGGCAGGTCGAGGCCAACGGCTCCGCGGGCGTGATCAGGTGGCGAGGCCATGCGGTGGCGGTGTGCGCGATGGGCATCGCCAAGGTGTTTGTCGTGTGCCTCGTGCTCGACTTCCACCTGGGCGCGTTGAGCTTTGCGTTTCTCTGCGGCGTGATTGCCTTCCTGTTGAACAAGGCGATCAGCAGCTTGCCGGATGTGGGCGCCCCGGTGGACGACAATGCAGGGTATACTGACGTCACCGGTGACGTTGAACTGCTGCCTGACTACGTTAAAGCTGAGAATTTGAGCACCCGTGCTACCTTTAACCATGAAGCGGAAGAAGGTTCGAGCTCCGCTGCTGCCTGCGACCGTGAAGGCGAACAAGATTCAAGCACCCCTGCTGTCTTTGACTGTGAAGAGAGAGAAGATTCGAGCTTCGCCGCTGCCTGCGACCGTGAAGATGGAGAAGAATCAAGCCCCCCTGCTGCCTTTGATCGTGAAGAGGAAGAAGATTCGAGCTCCGCTGCTCCCTGTGAACGTGAAGAGGAAGGCACGACTACTAAGGAGCATTTTGATGGATCAGATTCAGAGGAGCTCGTCGAGGAGCAGCGTCAAGAAGAACAGGGCGGTGGCGGCGGCGGCATCGACGAATGGAACTTCGTTGAGACTGATCCGGTGATGCCGATCAACGTTAACGGTGGCGCCAAGGGGAAGTTCAAGCGTTGGCCACGGAAGTACTCCCTCCGTCCAAAAAAAAGTTTCTAGTGTTCCAGTGCAAATTAAAAGAGCAAAATATCTCTTATCACTATAAAAGTACTCTCTCGTCTCAAATTAATTTGTGCGACAATATTTTGAGATAAATTTTTAAAAACTTAAAAATACAACTATTTTGGAAGCAGACGTAGTAGTATTTATTAGTGGGTGGGGTAGATGAGAAAGTATTAAAAAGATAAAATTTCTTCATTTACGGACCGATCTGGGTAAGATAATATTTAGCCATATTTAGATTGATTCCTTCCTCTTCCTTTCTTCTTGGGTTCTGTTTTTATAAACCGATGGTTAGGATAAGGAAGGCTTAGGCTCAACTCTATATATGTAATCCCTTGGTCATTAATCTAATTAATTACGTGAGACTATTTGGCTCATAGATAAGAGAATAAAAATTTATTTATTTTAGGATTGAAGTTTAGAAGTTATTTTTTTTTACGGAGGAAGTACTTGCTAGGAGTAAGGTTGTGTGATTCACAATTCTGCACATGATCTATTTCGTGCATTTTGTGACGTGTTGCATATTCACGTGCCATTGAGAAACTAAATCCTCTCAGTGTCACGTCTCCGTCGCTGCTGTAAAAGCCATCTATCTCCTACCAAGCATGCTCTCCTGACAAGGAGGGAATCTGTGTCACTCTCCCGTTACAAAATGCTGCAAATACTCTCACGTTGCTCCTAGGATACTTTTCCTGCGTAATTTCGTCCACAGTGGTCACACAACCCATGCAGTCCCTATGAGAACAGCTCAGTACGCGATTAGTAGTGAAGCATTGTGCTCACCCTAGTACTAGTGAAACAATCAACAATTTGAGACTATTAGGTCCATAATACTAGTTTGGAGATGGCAGAATAATTGGATTTCAGAATTTCCCAGTTCTCTTTGGCAGTTACTCCAGTGCTCCCAACAGCTTCCTCAAATAATGAATCTCACAACCATGGATATGACAAGTTAAAGATAAGCAGAGTCTTTGCTATGGGCCCCGTGCACGTGCATGCATCCCAAGGACTGGATCAGAGAGACACACTAGCACACTGCAACAGTGGCGAGGTGTCGTCGTTTCAAAATTGGGCTCATTTAAGTCCCCGAGCCTTTCCTAGGGGGGTGCAGGCGGAAGCAGCCAAGAGGTGTGGTCAGTGCGTGTGTGTGAGAGAGAGACGGGTTAACATCCATGGCTCTCTCTTCCGCTCTCTAGCTTGCTTCTCTTTCCTCCTCTGCTCATCCTTTCGTGGCCGGCAAATGGGATGTACGGGAGAGTCGGCGTGGAGGGGGAGGACGAGGAGGACACGCAGGACGGTGCGGCCCGACGGGCGCTCGCTCGCGGGCGGCCAAGTGCGTGGCCGGGTACCTCTACACCAGGGCGGTCGGGAGATGCACACCCCAAGTAAAGCATGAATCTTCCTTTTCATCCCCATTCTCGCCATCCAGTTTGTCTTGGCTTCCTTTCTATAAGCACGCCATCAGTTTCTGGCTTCCTTTTATAGCAAATACTACTACAGATTCTTGTGGTAACTAGCGTGCGTGGTTTTTTAGTTAGAGCACCGAATCTTGGGGTAGTCCCGTGTGAACAAATCCATTTTTGTTAGTGATTTCTACTTACATTTGCCAATGCACGCGGCATAGCAACCGGGGAGCTTTGCAAATTGATACCGATGGTATCTACACGTCCACTATTCAGGAAACGAGCAATGGATAGGTGAGTTCAGAAAGTGTAGAAGCAGTAATTTTTTAGGCTTGCAGTAATGTGCAAAGCGACCTCTTTTTTTGTGTGCGGGTAATCTGAAAAATGTCGTCTCAGGTTTTCAGTTCCTAGACAAGTCCAGCACGATGTTCAGATGTTCACCGAGGTGCAAGATGGTATTTTCCGAGCCCACTGATCTTTGGAATCCCTTTTCGTGTATGCCAAGCGTAATCTCAACTTTGGGAGGTTTATCATCGCTGGCAGGTTTCCCACTTGTCAGAGCCCAACAAACATTTGAAATCCCTTGTCGTTGTATGCAAGCGTAATCTTAACTTTGGGAGGTTTAATCTGGCGGTTTTTGTCAATGTCATCTTGTCATTCGTTTCCTGCTGGGGTACATTTTGAGTAGTACCTGCTTTTCGTATTCCTACACAATTTTAGATAACCTGCCAAGCAGGGAACATATATGCAAGCTCAAGAAGCGATATTGTGCGGCAGCTAGTATAGCAGTATATTTTATTAGAAAATTCGCTTTGGGTGCGCTGTTTTTGCCTACAAAATAAGCCCACCATCATAACAACTCTGGGTTGTGAGGCGTGTACTCGTGTCCAGGGCAGGGCTAGCCCACATGAGTTCCGTTAAAACTACAGAGCATCTGAGGCCATTTTCGATTCCTCTCACCGCACTGGTTGTTGTATTTGTGGTCTTGTGGGCCGTCTGCGTAATGAAGATGGTGTTATGGCCCTTGTGGGGTTGTTATCATAATACCGCAGATCCAGTCGAGCTTTAATTATGAATTCAGATCAGATACAGTTACCCTATTATACAGGGAAGTAGTGTCACGAACACATATTCGCATGCAGAAACCCATCTCCAGCATTTTGACGAAGTTAATAACAGTAATTGCTAATGCAAACCAGCTACCTGCTCCATGGCAAATTGTGCATGCAATCTTTAGATACTACTTAGTAAACTGAAGTTTCAAGTCAACTGGTGTTCTCCTCCGAATGCTGTGCAGATTCTGAGCAGTGAACTGAACCATGGCCCAACATCCTCAGAGAGCGGTGTCGAAGGTGTTCGGCTCCAGAGTCCATACGACCAGGTACGGGCCACGCTCACGTAATGAGCTCCATGCAGGACGACGACAATGGCAGCAACAGCGCCTTTGCCAAGCTCGTCAAGCAAGCAGCGCGGCGGCTGCTCAACGCCTCGCAAGGAGGGATTCCCTTTGGACTCGTGGGAAGTGAAGCCCTGCTGCTGGAGGCGCCGTCTGCCGAGAGGCCGCCGCGTGCAGGCCGCCGGTTGAGCAGGCCATGAATCCTGCATCTGAAAGACTAAGCTCACCACTGCTTCAAGCTGTATCGGCCTTCGGCAAGACTTACGTAGTGGTGTGTTTGTAGTGGTCCCACTTCCGGACTCTCTCCAGCGATCCTGAAGAAATGTTTGCACCGGTGTTAGTCGCAATATGCGTGTAGCTTGTGTCTGTGTCACTGTGTGTGACATCGCGTTGTATTCCTTGTTAAGAGTGAAATGCACTTATCAAGCCAGGGCATCCATCTGGCCTGCGAGCGTTTCAATCCTATCGGTGTAAGGCAAGCCGGGATTTCTTTTGTACGATTTGTACCTAAATGCCTGAGCACAACAGATCGATCTTGGCTTAAGATCACGGCGGCAGCGGTCCTAATTCTCGGAGCACTAATTACCAGTGGCCTGAGCGACGTGCTTTTTCTTGCTTGGCAATTAGCCATGTAGTGTTGCTGGTACCAGGATAAAACCTTTACGGTACCAAAACATCTGCATTAGTGTGCTGGCTCCAGTACTACTTTCTGTCTCTCGGTACGGGCAAAAGAGCACGAGATGGCACCGTGCAGTCTGTGCTACCCATTGGCAGGCGCACCGGATGCAAGGAGGCCGCAGCAAACAATCGCTATTCGGTGGTATTATGGTTTCACGTAACCGTGGTTACCGTAAAAATTTAAGGTTTCAAAACTGAAAAAATTATAGTAGAAGTAACCACGATACAACATAAGATATCAATGACATCCCGTTCGAGAAAAGTGGTACATCAGCACAGATTTCGAATTTTTTATTTTATATTTTTAATAAAATAATTTATAAAATATATTTTTCATTTGAAATATTTATAAAAATATACCCTAACGTCCTTGAAGGCTTTTTTTATGAAATCGCCCTCAGAGGGTGCGACTTTGTGCAGTGGATAGATACGGAGATCCGTCCACAGGACGCACAGTATCTTCGCATGTCGCAGGAATGGCATAGGGACCGACTCACCGTCTTTGGGCGCGGAAGAAAGTAGGAGGTTGAGCAGAAGAGGAAGGAGGAGAAGGAGCGGCAGGAGAAAAAGGGCAAGCCCCGTGGACACAGAGGGAGAGGAAGCGGGAGAGGGGCACTGCGTGCAAAGGAAGTTGGGCCGAGGCGACGAGAAAGAGGCGTACCCACGCTGCCACACAGTAGTTGCATACTATTGAATATCGTTTGAAAACATAGGCATTTTTATCAGATAATCGAAACGTTTCCATGTGCGTTTGTATTGTGATGGATAATTTCATTACATTCACAGCCATTAACGTGTGCTTCGGTTGTCACCGCTCGAATTTACCTTTCACCT
>RYFJ01002910.1:0-142571 GCA_003991445.1 Oryza meyeriana var. granulata
AATTTAATTTTTTTTTAATTGTCTACAAACTAAGTTTTCGATTTGCATCATTTGCAAAAATGATACCCTCTTGCGCCCTGGGCCACGCGGGATTTAAAAACGCCGTTGGCCGGCAGGCCGAGTGGGCATGGTTGTGCTCGCTCGGCCATCCCCGTCACCTGGGGTAACGCACGGCCACCGCCGTAGAGCCCCCCCGGGGATTCGTCCACGTGGATTCGCCGGCCCTGGGGGACGGCGGCGATGCCCCAGGGGTGCCGAATGCAAAATTACATTCGCCGCCTGGGGGACGGCGGGAATGCAATTTTGCTTCGCCCCCTGGGGCATTCGCCGACGTCCCCCGGCGGCAAATCCATGGACGGTCCAAGCACTCAGCAATCGGCGGTCGAATCCTGGATTGGACCGTCCGCACAGGATCGACCGTCCGATTAGATATCGACCGTCCGATCGGACCGTTCCTCCCGATCGGACCATTGCCAGCCAGGCTTCGGCCCCTGAAGCCATTTGCAAATTACCAAATTTGAAAATTTTTTGCTAATTTTTAACCCAAAATTTTGAAAATTTATTGTCAAAATTAAATTCTAAATTCTATTTATTGTGCCATTGCATATTGAGTCGATGTTTTTTAAAAAAACCAAATATCATTATTTGTTCACGTCGTGAAAAAAACTTGTCAAACTGAGGTATTCCCGGATCGCACTGCATTCCACTCCTCGTATGTCTGGATGGCACTCGCAATCCACTCCTCCCGTCTTTCGCCTACACGCTTAACAAAATTTATTTAAATTGTGGTTTAGGGTATGTTTTTGAAAGTTTTTTTTATAAATCCGACGATGGTGGGCATGTGTAATCGTGCTGATCATTTTTCAAGTTATTTTTGTAAAACTTAATTAATGACATGGAATAGGCCGGTCCTTTTAATGACATGATAATAGGTAGATCGAGCCATTCGCATTGCGGCATGATGAATGCGACACCCATAGTACGAAATACAACAAACGAGACTACATTGTTAGCAGTACAATGTATGAAGGATGGGATCGAGTCTACAGGAGGTGAATATGGACATGACAAATTTAAACAAGTAATGCGAGACCTATAAATAAATAAATACAACAATAGCCCTAGGTCATACGCCTCCTCGTCTCCTAGGCTGCGCTCGCACGTGCCGCGCGAGTACGTTAGTGGTCCGCGGTACCCCACGGGTGGCTCGGACCGCCTGAGCAGCAGGGGAAGCACCGGCATCGTGCGGCTGTGTGTGTGGTGCACCTCCGAGCTTGGACGACCGATCACGTCCTGCTCCGGAAGGAGGTCGTCCTCGGTAGAGATCCAAGCAGAGGTGCTCGGGGCAGATCCCGCCCAGTGTCCCTCAGGTGGAGGTGAGATCCCTGCGTGGTCTGGTATAAGAAAATCTCGCGTTAGCCACATAAAAAGTGCAGTTAGTTATGTAGAATAGGTTCAATCCTGACGTACCTGACAATCCTCGCCCGATCGTGGAGGCTGCCGACCTCGATCCTCGCGGGTACCAGAAGGACCTGCTCCCCACGACGTACTGGCCCCTGCAGAACCCGCCGCTCCTGCCGATGTCCCTTCACCATGGGGACCTCGCATATGTATCTGCATCGGTGGGACTGCATCGGGACGGCGACAACTCAGAGCACGGACGACCGAGCGCATCGTGTTGCACATCCGGTCGAACGTGATCGTCTACTCCTGCTGCGTGAGAGGGATGCCAGCCTGTAGGCGCTGCCGCAGTAGGTCCAGCTCCGTGTGGACCTGCCTAGCATCGTCCGCCTGTTTAGCAGGACATGCGTGGTTAGTTGCGCGTGGCACCTACCATTGAAAATAGTATGAAAACCATTGACTCACCGCGCGGAAGTAATCCTGGTCGCGGTGCGTCGGGTATGCGTCTCGCACCCCCGCGACGTGCGCCTGTGGAGCCTCGGGAGTGTACGTCACCCGTAGTCTGGTACGGGCCTGGTACCAGGAAAGGTACTGCTCGTACCTGGCGACTGTGTAGGGGTGTAGCTCCGTGATGACGTCCTCCGTGGCTATGAGCCAGTCGTTGATGTAGTCGACGACGGTGGGTCTCCACAGCCTACCGGCGGCTTGGCCGCGCCGATTTAACCTGCAGAGCACAACCGGTGACACAATGCATAACAATACGGAATATTCATTTCCACATATACCTATGAACGTGTTGCGGTACGCCCCTGCGTTGTTGATGGCCGAAGGTCTGTCGCATACCGAACTGCCGCATCACACTCTGCGGGCAGTGCGGCTCGACAAAAATGTCGAACAGCATCGGCGTCATCGTCAGCCAGTACGCCTGGTCCCTGGTGCAGAGGGACAACAGCCCGTGCCGCGCACGCGCGTGCCTCGCCTCGGCGCTGTACGGCTCCCAAACAACGTCGTCATCCGTGATCCTGTCGAACTCCATGACGAAGTCTGGGTACGACTTCTGCACCTGCACGTGAGCGTACCGACGCTACAAACAGGAAAAGAGTTCTCGTTAGTCCAAGTAACATAAAAAACCGAGACGGTTCAAACACCGAACATACCTCACGACGACACCACACCGTCCCCATCGTCGGATAGTCCTCCGGTGGGACACCCACATACAGGCTCGTCTCGTACGGACTGTGGTCCACAACGGGGCGGCCGATCGCGAACCGCTCTGCCGCCTAGAGCTGTAGGAGGAGTGGACAACCCGTGAAGACCACTTCTGGCTCGGTCTTCCTGCAGCCGTCGCACAGACCCCTGTACGTGGCGGCAAGAACTGCCGATCCCCAACTGTATTGGGGAACAGCACCGTCCTCGGTGTCGGCTATCTCCCTCGCGTAAGGGATCAAGCCCTTGTCGACTGCGTGGCCGTGCGAGTTGGTGAACATCACCCACCCGAACACCCACAACAGGTACACCTCCAGGCTCCTCTGCAGTGAGTACGCGTCGGCCTCCGGTGCTAGCTGATCAGACTGCTTTAACATATAACGAAGTTGACACTATAATTCTAGTACGGACTGAAGGACGAACATAAAACAACAAGAAAGCATTCTTACCGTGTAGCTCAATACCCAAGCCTGAGGGGGGCCCGCATGCGTGTACGGGGAGATGTCGCCAACGAGGGGAAGCCCCGGAGCACGGTGAACCGGGGCGAACCGCTGTAGGATCTCCTCTCGCCACGCCTGGAGCCCATCAACTGGCCCCACCGCATCGCCTGCTAGAGGCAGCCCAAGGAGGAAGCTGACGTCCTGCAGCGTGGGGGCCATCTCACCGCATGGGAGGTGGAAGGTGTGCGTCTCCGGTCTCCACCGGTCCACAAGAGCTGTGAGCAGCGACCGGTCGATACCCCACTTCTTCGTCGGGTCATTCGGCTCCACCTCGGCTGCTACCAGCCTACACAGCGGCAGAAGGCCTGCCTCCCGCAACCTGACAATCAAAACAAAGCAAGTTAGTAAGTTGACATATACAGATTCACAGTACAACGTTCGTACGTACCTAGTCGTGAACCTGTCGTCCACGGGAAGTAGTCGCCTGGAAGGTCGAGGACATAAGGTACCGAGCTCGAGGTTCTGCATCGCCGAGAGAAACGACTGATGGGACTGATCGGTGGCGTGATCTAGCAGCTCAGGCGTCTGGTAGTCCATACCTGCAAGGAAAAAGAAGCGGAACGGATTAGCTCAATTAAACATAGTGCATTACAGTCAGAAAATTAACAGAAAATTAACACATTACAGGGAGATTACATCATCAACCAGTGGCTATACTAGATAACATAACCCGAAGGTGCACGAGGACGCCTGCGACGACGCTGCCTATCAGTGGTGCCTTCCCCAGTTGGCCGCCTTCCGTTGGCGCCTGATCCTTCCATAGGAACTTCCGCTGCACTTGGGGCCTCGGCGTCTTTCGTGCACTTCTTGTAGGTATGTCCCTCCTCTCCACACCTACTGCAACGTTGAGCGCTAACGCCGGCCTCGGATTCGTCCATATCATTGCGTATCCTCCGTGTCCGACGTCAGCCTGCCTTGTTCCTTGCCTTCGTCGGGTCAGGGATGTAATAAACTGGACTTGTGTCTTCAGTGAAAGTGCCGACGATGCCGAAACCAAAGATCTCGGTACTCCATGTATGCATGATTGCTTTCTTTTTGAAGTACGGAGACACATATTGGCGTTCATCAATGCTGCACTCCCCGCAAGCGGCAATGACATGAGAACAGGGCTTGTGGTACAAGTTTGGTTTCCGGCAGGAGCACGTGCATGTCCCATCTTCCTTTAGGACACACTCTTGTATAGGCTTCCTTGCGAATATGCCACGCCTGGACCTGTCGTCACACAATATCTCAAATCTACGCTCTCGTGTGCCCTGCACTCGGACTCGGTGCTCTCTTGCCTTCTTGCATTTCTCCTCAAGATACTCTGTCATTTTGGTACCGAACCAAAGGTTTCCATCGGCCATAGATGGGCCATTCTGTCTGCACCTGTCGTGGAAGTACGTCTGTGTTTTATGTAGGATGAACTCCACGATGGCAACAAGGGGGAGTTGCCGAACACCACGCATGACCCAGTTGTACACCTCTGCAAGGTTCGTGGTCATTATGCCGTACCTTGCTCCACCTTCATCGTACAACAATGCCCATTTCTCCTTCGGCTCGTGCTCGATCCACTGCGAAAATCTGCTAACCGAGGAACCGGGCCTCCTTCTGAATGTACCGTCATCGGTGGGAAGTGCATCTAGAGCTTCAGGGCCGTCAACACCTCTAGCTGGGGGTCTTGCAGAACTCTCGCGTCTATATTTGGCTGTCAGCTCATCAAGTCTCCTCCACAGCTCATTGAACTTCTTCTGTTGATTCTGGGCGCACAAACGTTTGAACATAGCCATCAGCTCCTTGTTTCTGAACTGCTTATAAAAGTTTGCGCCCATGTGACGCATGCACCATCTGCTCTTCACATCTTCCCACACCGGAGGGTATCCCTTGTCTGCGCAGCCGTTTCGCAGCTCCTGAATTGCACGCAGCATCCCTGGATGACGGTCATGTATGAGACATACATCTGGCCTCATCCCCACCACATTTTCCTTAACCAGCTTCAGAAACCAGTACCAACTCTCTGTGTTCTCGCTCTCGACGAAGGCAAAGGCCACTGGCAACACTTGGTTGTTCCCGTCTACTCCGATTGCCGTCAACATTTGCCCTCTGTATTTTCTAGTTAGGAACGTGCCGTCGATGCAGAGAATGGGCCTGCAATGAAGAAATGCAAACATGCACGCCTGCAGAGAGAGGAAGGCCCGCTGAAGGACGCTCTGCCCAGGACTTGCTAACGATGGGAAACTTTTGATTTCGGAGTAGCTGCCAGGATTCCTCGCACAGATGGTTTGCAGTAGACGAGGCAAATTATTGTACGAAGCTTCAAAACTACCGAATTTCATTTCAATTATCTTCTGTTTGGCCCTCCATGCCTTGGCATATGTAATGGTGTACTTGTACTTCTCCTCGATGCGCCTGATAATTGACTTGGGCTTGAACCGGAGGTTCTCCACAACAGCATAATACAGCTCTGAAGCGATGAATGCAGATGATATGTTCTTGTGGTACTTCTGAACACCCGGAAGATGACAGTTGTGCTCCGTCACGATTGACACGGACCAACAGTCGTCATATTTCTTCCTGGATGCGTACATCCTCCATGGACATCCATCGCTTGAACTTGCACATTTCACTTCGTACACCGATCTTGTGGACTTTAATACCCAGAACTCCCTCCCAAGTGACACGGCCCACATCTTCACAGCCTCTGTCAACTGTGCTTTTTCGGCGTATCTAGCGTCTTGCACCACTTCATTCTGCCAATACTCCCATGCCACGGTGTGCCCCTCTGAGACAACGAGTCCGGAGAAGTCCTCGTTGTCCCATTCTGCCGGGTGTACATCGTCCTCCGAAGAATCATCATCCTCCATATGCTCAGGTTCTGAGTCTTCAATTTCCATCTCCTGTACTAGACCTGGGTGTCTCTCCCCTTCATCTGCAAACCCCCCCGGTCCCATGTCTTCTTGGCCTCCTTCCTCTCCGGCACCCTCGTCTTCTGCCTCATTTTGCTCCCCTGTTTCATCGGGCCCTTCCGCTGTACTCGGACTAGCCTGATCAATGCTGACCACGTCATGCACTACCACTAGGATGCTCGGTGCCCATCCTCGCTGCAGTGCACTCTCCACAAAAAATACCCAGCTGGCCGTTGAATCTATTGGCATCAATTCCCACCAAAAACCTTCCACAGCCCAGCTAACCAGTGCGTACACCGTAATTGCATTTACTTGAGGATCTACTCCGAATCCCCTCATTAACCAATTGTAAACTCCAGGAAAACTTCTCTCAGCTGGAGCTATAATTCCCTTTTGTGCTACGTTGAACTCCGATAAATCTACCCCATATTGTCTTTGTCTGACATTTCCTTCACCGTGATATATCGCGAATACAACTCTATTTGCCATTTCTGTTCACAAAAAAGATTTTATTAATCTGTACTAATCAATATTCGTTCCATAAAAAGGCTATACGTATGAGTCAAACCATTACCGTTTCTATATTTTACAAACTGACCCAGCGGCGCTAATAAAGTTATACGCTAGGTTTATCTAACGTGTCAAAATGACGTATACCAATGATGGCCATGGCGGAGCATATTTATTTTTAAAATATCTACAATTTACTACTTCTCCGCTATGTTCTTCTAGTACGGCCAAATAAATTTAACACTAACGATGGTTATGCCAAACCGCTAATATTTTCATACTATATCGGATATTACACTACAAGTCTACTACTAATTAACATTTGTCTAAAAAATTGACTACATAACAGAGGGAGATCAAAAAAATACCTGGATTCGGCTAAAAAATCTGTGAGGGCTTCGCCGCTGTACTTCTCCTCCTTTCCCTCAGCTCTATTGGACGAACGCTGGAGGCGGAAGAGAGAAATGACGCGCGGCGACTGCAGGAAGGGATTTTATAGGGGAGGGCAAAAAACCGCCCTCCCCCAGGGCGGCGAATGGCTATAACCCGCCCTGGGGGACGGCGGCGAATGCAATTCGCCGCCGTCCCCCAGGGCGGCGAATCCACGTGGCCTCCCCGGGGCTAACGGCGGCCGGCGCCGTTAGCCCCGGGTGACGGAGATGCCATTCGCCGCCCTGGGCCACGGCGGTTTTTAAATCCCGCCGTGGCCCAGGGCGGCAAGAGGGTAGTTTTGCAAATGATCCAAATCGAAAATTAGTTTTGTAAATTAAAAAAAATTAAATTAGTAAGAGTAAAAATTCAAACAAAATCAGCAAAACATGTTAAGCATTTATGAATGAGAAAATCTACTCTATGTGATCGAGTTTGCGCTGATTCAATGATTTGCCTTCGACTCTGTCCCTTTGTTTAATTATACCACTAAGTTTATTGATTATTTCTACAATATGTTGTTGGGCTAGATACCTTCTTAATAATGCCCAGCATGCCCTTATAGACACAAAAGATTGACATTTGATTTATCCCATTAAAAATTTTAAAAAAATTATGAAATTCTTTTTGAGCCTCCTTACACAACTTATAAGTTTGTGTGGCATACGAAAGAGAAATAACCTGCACAAATGATAATAGCACAACAATATTCTATGTAGCATATAAAGGATGATTTGCAGAAAAAACAACAACACAAAAGTATTCTATGTATTTACTCTGTCCCAAAATATAGAAACTTTTGGCTATGTATCTTAATAAAGTTGCTATATTTTAGGACAAAGGAAGTAGCATATAACAGATAAGTTATATTTTTAAAAAATTAATAATCAAATCTTGAAAATTATACACAAATTTTTATGTTGTGTAAGGAGGCTAAAAAAATTATGTTTTTTTGGAACTTCCAACGGGATAAATCAATAGCCACTCTTTGTATGTCCATAAGGGCATTTTGGACATTTTTAGAAAGTATCTAGCCCAATGGTGTACTGTATAAGTAATTGATAAATTTAGTGGTATATATTATAAAAAGGAATAAAGTTGATGGCAAATTATTGAATGGCAAAGAGTAATTCTCTATTTCTTAATGGCTAGAATTATGGCCCAATATGGATATTTTATAGGCTTCCGAGCGAGGAAGTCAATGGGCTGAAAGTATTCTGTCCTGTCCAGCAAGGATGGAAATGGGCCCAAGTATACGTCAAGCCCGAAAGATCGACCCAAGTAATTAATGGGTGGTGAATTGGTGATAGGCCGAGCAGATGGCCCACCAAGAAGCTCAACGGGCAGCTGAGGGTTAGTTATGTTGAACACTCTCGCCTTTGATACATGCTCAAATGCATTGCAAGTGCTTCTGGATTCATAAAAAGATCTGCATTCAAATGAGAAAAAAAAAAGTTAAGGAATGCATTTCATTTGGCCATCTGGAATGATATTATAAAATTCAGAAGTGCCATGGATACCCTTCAGTTTACTTAACAGCATACCATGTCGCATGCAGGAGCCTGAATTAACTGGAAGTCCATTCGGTGACTAAAAAGCTGCCTAAACCAAAACTTACAATTTGAGTCCAAGCAAAACTGCTGCCATCACTGTTGTAAAATGCAAACTGATGCAAATTCGAAAGTGTCCAGAATCAAAGTTCGTAATCATGGTTCCATATTTTATTTGGGCTGGGCTTCAAAAGGCCAAATAAGTTCCCCTTGAGATTTACATTACATCAAGTACACAACCAAAAGAAAACGTACGTGCAAAAAGAAACGGGCGCCAGAATTCACTAGCATCGGCGAACGTACTAGCTAAACATATTCACCATCTCATGGAAGGGAGTTATTGATGCACCAGGAAGCATTTTTTTCAGACACTCTAGCCTGTGTTCTGCATTCCGGCAGCAATGCCCTTCATCGTCAGGATGAGGGTGTCCTCCAGGCCTGGCGCGTACTCGCTCGCCGCATTCAGTTGGACCAGCTCAGCAGGCTGGTTATCGTCGACGAACTCCTTCGACAAGGCCGGCTGCGGCTTCACCTCGAAGCTAGGGTCCCTTATCCGCTTCAGAGTGTAGGCTTGGCAAACGTTCAAGGTAGTAATGTACGACTCACGGAGCCGCAGACGCTGCCTCAGGTAAGGATCCCCTTCCAGAACATCCTTGTGGCCGGCAACCTGCAGACAATTTCAATATGTTAAGGGCACTATTTCTCAGTTGTCACAACTTCGGACCATGAAAAGATTCATCGATGATATGATGACTCTGATGGTTATTTCTTGATGATATCTGATGTGCACTCTTATTTACAACAAGGAAAACACTACACTACATGTATGGCATTCTATTCATTCGATGAGGGTACAATGGCATGTAGGGTGTAGCTGGGGCCTCTATGCAGTTATTACTCTGAAATTCCATGGGTCCATTTTTCTGTAAATTGTTTCCATCCATCTGAGCATCGTACTGAGATTGTAGAGAAATCATCATGTGTCGCAGTACTCTTAAAACAAATTACCAAACAGTAGTTTGTTGTATGATTCAGAATGCCTAATTGTAATTGCAGATTTATTTCAGTATAATTTTTCAAACTAAAATCTTTTGATAATTTCTTCAGGATCAATCTATCCACATCAAAGAGTGATGTGAATTGCATTATATATCTCAATGAATAACTCTAAAAAAACCACTGGTTGGGGTAACAAACTGCATTACATATCACCCAGAATTCAACAAATCAGAATTAATGTCAAAGCATAGCCTATTTTGCTTCTAGAGTAGTTTACCTGAAGGAGAAGCTGTTTTGTCTCTTCAAAGTTGTTTCTCAGCTGCTCTCCAAACGATTGCAGATCATCAGCCACAAGCAATTTGTCATATAAAGCAGCAATTCCTGGATCTCCCTTGGCGAAAACCATCTCAAGCAAGTCTAGGGTGACCCTGAAGAATGGCCACTCATTGTACATTTCTTTCAGTATATGGATGTTTCTGATATCCTTCTGCATTATATGTTTGAACGCTGCACCAAATCCAAGCCATACAGGAAGATGAAACCTTGTTTGCGTCCAAGCAAAAATCCAAGGAATTGCACGGAGTGATTCTATGCCCCCACTAGGCTTTCTCTTTGATGGTCGGCTACCAATGTTCATCCTACCATATTCAGTCTCAGGTGTTGCCTGAAACAGCAAATGGACAAGTGCATGTCAGAAGTACTCGGGCACCACCAACTTCTAGCTCAGCTTAATATAAAGCACCAAATAATTGACAACAGAGAACCAAAATATGTATGCGAGTCCTCCTATACAGTTGTTCTTGATGAGTCAATGAACACAGCTCGGTGAATGTGACGATGCGCCTATTAATGGAAAAGGAGCATGCCTCGACATTGGTATTTGCTCCCTTGAAGATTGCCATAATTAAGATTCCTAAAAACTGTGGACATGAAGCTTAGAAAAACAGCATGGCCTACACACATTTTTTATGCACCTTCACCACAATACCACCAAGCTCTATGATAATTGCAAAGAACTCATGAGTATACCTAATTAGCCTAGAGAATAGTCTTGAAATCAAGCATAAATTTTTGCCCGTACTAGATGCAGAAGATTTTATGAGCAATAATCAGAATAAAGGTGAGCTTACTGATCGGAAGTATTCAACAAAGCGTGGCTCTTTAAAGACGATTGATCGATATTCATTTGTTGCGACAACAGCCATCTCATCCATTAGAGCACGCCATTCTGGCTTGGGGGAAATTGGAGGATGCATTCCATGCTCAAGAGTAGCTGCAGTAAAGCGTTGCAGAGTTCTAAAGCACAAGTGTTCCTCACCAAATGAGTGTTCAATAACCTCCCCCTGAACTGTTACACGAAGTGATCCATGTATCGTGTCTGGTGGTTGAGATAATATGGCAAGATGACTGGGACCACCTCCTCTGCCAACTGTTCCACCTCTTCCATGGAACATTGTCAACTTTACACCATAATGCTTTGCTACCTTGACAAGCTCCTCTTGTGCTTTATACATTTGCCATGCTGCAGAAAGACGACCAGCATCCTTGCCAGAGTCTGAGTATCCGATCATGACCTCCTGCTTGCCATTAATCCTATTCATGTACCAGTCTATTGAAAATAGTCGTGCCACAGCTGCTGGAGCTGCTTCAAGATCTGCAAGTTTCTCAAATAGTGGAACAACTCTCAGCGGCTGTTTTATATGGCACTCCCTCTGTAGAAGTTCCACAGCAAGCACATCAGATGGTGCAGTTGCCATTGAGATGATGTAGGCACCAAAACAATCTGCTGGAAGCTCAGCAAGGACATGAAATGTCCCTAAAACATCAGCAATTTCTTCAGTCTGAGGAAGATCGGGACCGAACAATGGACGTTTGCCCCTTAGTTCAGACAAAAGCCAATCCTGGCGTTTCTCCTCAGACCATTCAGCATAGGATCCAATCCCAAGATATGTAGTTATAGCATCAAGGACATCAGTGTGTCGATCAGATTCCTGCCTAATGTCAAGTTTTACAAGAGCCAGCCCAAAAGTTGATACTTGACGCAAGAAATCAAGAAGGCTTCCATCAGCTATAGGTTTGTCACCACAAGCACATAATGATCTGTAGCACAGCTCAAGTGGCTCCAGAAACTGCAAGATAGGAGGGCGACAATTAGACTATTATAAGTACAACAATGACATTCACAACAATACATGTCTGATAAATGGAGCATACCTCTTCAACATGAGTAAACGTTGCCTCCTCTGGAATTTCAGAAACTCCAGTTGTCAATAGATGGCGAGTACGTTCACGTGTATAGTACAATTTGTCCCTGACACCACCAAGGATGACACGATAAGGCTCATTTGGAGGAATTTGCTTCCAGAATTCTGCACCGTTAACATTTTCTTAGTAAGAGGCAATTCAGTAGGCATTTGCATTATTTTCACCCACACTGCTCAGCTACATGAGTAACAAATTGAAGAAAAATGAAGTGTAACTAGTAAATGTAGTGATGCCTAAAGGTGATGCATCCAAGGCAGGATATAAAAGCTTCCAGTTCATTGTAAGTCCATCACTGTAGTCAACTTGATCAATGTTTTGAGTGAGGATTTCACAGCCTCTGGAATAACAATCTCAACTAGCCTTGTTATATTGTGCTAAACAAATAATTTTCTTTTACATTAAAGTTCTAGTAGATTCTGAACTAGCAGATGCACTTATCAAATTATCCTATAAGGTTATAATTCAACACTGGCATCCACAACATACACCAAACAGCAATTGGCAATTGGCATGCACAAATTTGAAGTGCAAAACCACCCAGTGGTTTTACAGTGCAGGTAAACTCTGATAAAATTAAAGCTAAGCCGGCTACATAGCTCTTACAGATAAACATACGAGGTGTTAAGATAAAAAAGGATAAGAAAATGAAAATATCAGTCATTTGCAAAAATATTATGCATGAACATTGTATCAGAACTCTCTATCTGATAACTTGAAATGGTTACTTCATATGTCAGCTTTTTCTTCAGATTATATAATGATACACAGATCAACAAATATGCAGACCGACCTCATCAGAATTATAGTAATGATACCTATATAGTGTTTTGCAGCTTTTCTGGAAGAGCGATGTAGTTCGTCTGCACGAACCCGAAGTTCATCACTGCAGCGCCACATAGAGAGCTAGGAAAACATATTACATTGTTAAAAACTTAGAAATCAATATTGTAGTAAATTTTTAAGAACAATGAAAATAAGCACTTCTGCTGTTACAATACCTCAAACATCAGATCCTCTATCTGAGAGAAGTACAGGTTAGCAGCCATCATTCTTGCCAACAAACATACATCCCTTGTAACCTCTGGTGTAACTCTTGGGTTTCCTAGAAAACAAGTCAGTTTTAGAGTTCGACTTTTTTTATTTAAGAGACAGAATCACAGGAAGCAAAAATGGCTGCAGTTTTATCAAAAAAAATACATGCAAAGAATACAATTATTTGAAAAAAAAGATGGAATCTTGGTTGACTTAAAAGTGGGGAAGGGGAACAGATAACAATTGCTAGAACTAATACCATGGTGTCACTAAGAGGACCAACAAGTCAATTTTCTCTGAACAGCACATGTGAGTATGTGACAGATTTCAACCAATTTTGTTTTCCTTTCTAAACAAAAACGGTTGTATAGATTAGGATAGGAGATGGTACCATCACGATCACCACCCATCCAGGAAGAGAACTGGATGAGAGGAGCATTGTAAGGAAGACGCTCATTAATCCCAATATTTTTCAGAGCAGTGTCGATGCGACGCAAGAATTTTGGTACACCCTTCCATATAGTTTCATGAAAATAACTCATCCCAGCACGCATTTCATCCTGAGGTGTGGGAGGAGTCCTGCGGATTTCATCAGTTCTGAAAGCTGCTTGAATCTGTGAAACGTGTTAAACCACACCATCAGAAAGGCATGATGAGAGCAGAGCAGTAGAAACCAACACATCATTTCTGCATAAACTTTGCAATATGCACATAGCACTTCTCTTTGATTGAAGATGAATTCCATTCAGAGATACCACAAGATTACCTATTTCAAATGTATCAAAATAAACTTATTGGAGGTGGGCCTGATAAATGTGAAGACAGGGTCCAAAGAACAAGCTAATTAATTTTTGAACATGATAGACCTTTTGAGGATTCGAGATAGGACACTTCCATTTTAACATACTAGAATGGTTTCTAACAAATCACCTTGTCTTGTTCAAAGTTTTTTCCTTGTCCAATAAGCTAATGTAAAATAATGTTGTACAGACAATGGAGATAGAGTTTTTTTTTTTTTGGCAGGATCACAGAGCATGATAGGCACCAAACAGATAAAAGAGGCACAAAGATGCTTTGCCACTTCAGGTAATTAAGTTTTTAGGAGTTATAGTACCTAATTCTATTTTTTTTAAAAAAATATATATATGGAGATGAATATGCTATGGCCTGAGAGTACACAAAAGACTCTCATTAAGCACAGAGTCCCATAATATAAGTCATCGAGAGAAAGGTCACTGAGATGATAACAGATAAATAACCAAAAGGTTGTGGTGGACACTTGCTACAATGAAACATCATGATTGACTTTATAATATTATAAACACAAATTGACATTTTTCAACTTACCTCCCTCTGCAGAGCCTCATCAAGCTCCTGCTTGTCATCAGCAGTGATGTCTTTCGCATATAATTGCCTCAGGCAATTTCGGATCCTGCACAGCGAGTCAGCATCAAGATCATTACATTCGGCATTTCGAGTGAATGGAGAAGGGACAACTCATCGACGCACCTCCCGTGCTTCTGGAGCAGGGACCTCCTGACGGACTGCGTGGGATGCGCAGTGAACACGAGGTCAACGGTCTGGTTCTTGAGCGCATCGAACACCTCGTCCCGCGACTTGCCGAGCTGGGTGACGAGGCGCTTGAGCGTCTCCTCGATGTCGGACTCGGTGGGCGCGGAGGCCTCGTCGGCGAAGTCGCCCCGCTTGAGCTTGATCCGGCGGCGGTGCGCGATCTGCACCTCCTCGGCGAGGTTGGCGAGGTTGAGCATGTGCGAGAAGGAGCTGGAGACGACGATGGAGTCGCCGGGGGGCAGGCTGGTGAGCTTCCTCCCCAGCTCGTCGAGCCGCGCCTCGTCCCTGTCGTTCTCGTACTCCGCCGAGAGCTCGTAGCACTCCTGCACCTGCGGAGTTTCGAACCAAAGCAACCGTGTGGGCACATCCTCGAACAGGTGGCGCGCATGCCGCGGATCTGGACGCGCGCGAGAGTTAGAGGAGGGGGCGTACGAATTCGCGGAGGTGAGGGCCGTGCAGGTCCTGGAGGATGTCGAGGAAGCGGTCGACGAGGAGCGCGTCGTACTCGACGAGCTTGTCGTCCTCGGAGACCTTCCCGGGCGCGAGGAGCCGCAGCTGCGCGTCGATCGACTGGTGCCGTTCCATCGCCGCCTTCCCCGCGGCCGCGGCCATCTCACTCGCTCGCTCACTAACAAACAGCCGCGCCAAATCCGGCGCGAGATGCGGGGAGGGGAGCCTCCCGCGCCGTGGCGCGACGCCCCTCTCGCGGACGCGCGGCGTAAGAGGCGGCGGCGGTGGGAGGATCGAGGAGGCGATGGGGGAGGAGGGGCGTGGGCGCCTATGGTGCGGAGATAGAGATATAGAATAGTAATTGGAGAGTGTGGGGGTGTCTCACTATTTGTATGGGACGGTGATGGCGATATGGGGGTGGATCGGTTTGAAGAAATTGATGTTTGGAATCTCGTGATGAGTGGCCTTTTTGCGGATAGGCACCTATGAAACACTATATTTGCAGGGATAAATGTACTGATACTACCCTTCTCTAGGTTGTTTAACAAATATTAAGGTTAAAAGATTTAGTGTCCCTTGATAAATAAGGAATTGGTTGAGGGTAAGATATGAAAAAATTTTAATGGAAAGTGATTGATGGGACAAATAGTTTTGTAAATAATACTAGAAATGTTTATTTTGTGTAACAAGATTTGAATGCTAGAAACGCTTATATTTTCGAAGGGAGGGAGTATCTCTTCGCGTCTAGCACCAAAATCTTAAACCATTAAAAATTTCAAGACTTAAAATATAAAACTTATATAAGATATATTTATCATAATAAGCTCTTTCATATAGTTATACTATTATTTTTAAAAATATATAGCATGATAAAGTAATGATAAAATATATTCATTGAAGATTATGTCGATATCTAAAACATATCCTTTTAGAAACGGAGATGGTATTTAGAGTTTGTGGCGCTGTGTCTTTATACGTTTCTTGCATGTGTCACCAAAATTTTGCCAAAAATCTACGACATCAAAGAGTTTCTTCAGGTCATCTCCAACTTACTTTTTACTGTTCACTAGTTTGGACGTTGCTACGGTCTCTAGTGTTAAGAGTGGAGCATAGTATTAATTTGTGGTGTACAATACACATGATAATTAGTGTTGAATATAAAGCTAATTACATCATCACATTGCATGTGCTATTGTGCTTAACAGTCCACTTGCCCTATTGTTTTGTTCAATGTCTTCTTTGTTTCTATTAATATCGTCAATTTGGCGTCTTTTGATGCAACTAGGAGAATTGAAATGCTTTTGGAGAACATCGCAACCTAAACAGAGTAACCCTGCCTCAACATAGCAATCTTTTTGAAGTTCTCCCATATAATCTAAAGAATTATCACCAGATGTAGGGAAGAGATGTCCAAAAATCTCAACATGCATTTCAAATCTAGCCCAACCAAACGAAGCAATGACTGGTCAATATATTGTATGCATGTCTGAATCCAAAGTTTGTTGTTTCCATTCGTCCGTGAAAAAGACCAAAGCAAACCTCAAACTTCGTGTTTATTTTCTACATGTCGTGCATATGGGAATGTAGATTTTCTTACATGTACATAAAAGAAACATCTCTGAATATTATTGTGGAAAACACATGATGAATTATTGTGTTTTCAATTGGAGCCTGCATCACACGTTACGTGCATGCATTGGATGATTTGATCGTTCTTTTCCCTTGAATTAATTTCTTATGCACGGCCTCTATTTTCCGCCTCTAGTGGACCATGCAATGCATACAGTCAAGATGACATCCATTGTCACGCCGAGCCATTGTTAATTAATGGAGGTGATATCACAGAGACTTTCTAAAATGAACTCGAGACAAAATTCAGAGTTATACTCCAACTCAACCACCACTAGCTAGCTGCTTCAATTTAATAAAATGTTCAGGTTTTTTTTGAGGAAAAATCTGTTCCATGATGCCACCCAGATGACTCAAATCGGCATTCTGTATTCAACAAGTCATTGTCTCCAACAAACTATTTTATCTATATACATTAAAATTCCTATGACTGAAAATAAGTGAAATTCAACCCGATCTTTAAAAAAAGAACTTTGTCTAGTTGTGTCCCATTAAGGTGCATTGCCGTCACGAGGTAAGAGGGTGGAAATGCATGCTTATAGTGGATTTCGTCTAGGCTCAAAAAAAATTTTTAGATCCGTCGCTAATAAGATATGTCACAAACTCAAGACACTATTGAGAACGGAGGCATGCAGATTAGAGCCAGATTCGGATATCATCATGCCTAGCTTGCTCCCTAACTATTGGGCTACACCATGCAGCGCTGCTGTCTTTGCCTAATTGCCTCTGCTACGTATGAAGGAGTATTGTCAATGGAAAATATAATATAGTAAGCATTCTAAATTGTATGGTCGAAGGAAAAATAAATAAATTTTATGGTCTACGTGGGCCTCTCTGCAAAACGGCCGGCTTCGATCCTGACGTTCCAGTGGGATTTGAGGGGGAATCTTGATTGGATCTCTCAACGAAATGCCTCGGCTCCACATGTCAGGGTTTGGCTAACTGCTGGTCAATTGATGCAGCCTCACAGTACAAAACAGAGTATGGCATCGAAGGCAGGTTCTTCTTTGGTGTACCCATGGACAATGGTGTCATAATTTTAACAGTGCTGACTCTAATCCTAAACGACTAATAGGGTTTAGATTTCTCAAAGTGACAACTCGTAAGAGAGCATAAATATTCACGCCAAAGCTTTACCAAACTAAGATAGTGTTTGCTTCAGCTTTTAGGTAGGGCTCCTACAAAATGAGAAACATCGTTATCACGTGATTAATTAAGTATTAATTATTATAAACTTAAAAAATAGATCTATTTGATTTTTTAGAGATACTTTCATATAGAAAATTTTTAAAAAAACATACTATTTAGTAGTTCAGAAAATACGCTTATGCAAAATGAGGGAATAAGCAAAAACTATAAACAGAACCAAACAGGCGATAAGTCAAGCCAAAGGAGTGCATTTAGAGCACAAGCCACTGAAAGGCATAAAGAGAAATTATAAGGTAGCAGTTGTTGGTTCTAAATTTTTACACTATGTATATAGTATAAGAATTCAGTTGTCTAAAATGTTTGGGGGCAGTTGCCAAAGAGCGAAGATTGATTGTACTTTTAAAAGGTTGTACTTGTAACTATTTGTGATATGGCTGGGACGGCTGGTATAAACCCTATTAGCTTGGGTTCGAGTCTCTTAGAGCACGCTCACCATTTTACCTTATTTAATATGATAGGATAAAAATATATTGTTGCTTTTTAAAAAAAACCATTGACACCATGCTCTTCGTTGGTGTCAAACTTTTTTTTTCAGCTTTGCTAATTTTTTCCCCTCGTGCCACATATTATTTAGTGGTTATTATATTGGTTCTCTATGGGAGTCATCTACTTTAGCCGTGTAATCGTGCTATTGTGCACACGAAGTACTAGAGTGATAAAGGAGTATCAGAGCATAACACCTCATTTAATTTTCTTCAAGCCTAACTAAGAATTAGGTTTATTCGGACGTAACTAAGTAATTAGGTTGCGAAAGTAACTTCACCCTAAAACTAAAGAGTTTAAAGCCTATCACTGTCTCAAGGAAAAAAAACTGATAAATCACACGTCCCCACTTGTTTCCGTGCGGATTTGTTCCCATTGGTACATCTCATGGCAGAGCAACATTATCTATTTTTGTATTTTATCGTGATGTTGCTTTCTTCCACTGGGGTATTGAAGACAGCACCGGCCAAACTAACATCGGTGTCATCAATCACCAAGCATAATGTATTGGGAGATGGATTTTATTTATCTTGTGCTACTCCTCCCTACAAAAGGAATAAGAGGCCTATAAAATAATTAGATTGGTTATGCAAAATTATATGAGTAGAATCGTCTGAACATACATTAATTATACCAAAATATCTTAATTCTTAAGGTTCCAGTGGTTAGTGGTCAAAGTGGTATATGCTAGTTAGTAATAAATATTGTAGAAAGATTAGACTAAAATCATGATGAAATCCAAATTTTGGCAGGAATTTAACTGGTTATTGGCCAATAACAGGCTACAAACCCATGTCTGGAAATTTTTTTTTTTTACAAAATTACCAGCTTTTGAAATCTTGGTCCCATCGGCTTGGAAGATTTCTAATCGGCCCATATTTTTTTTTTCATATGGTGCACTGTCACTGCATGCAAAAAAAAAAAATCCAAGAACATGATTGTTTGGTTATATTTGAGTACAATACTGGAGAATGACAAGGAATATGCAAATGTCATTTTCAACTCTCATGTTTGGTGCAAAATGCAAGGAGAAGAAAGGGACCTATTCATGTCTTCGTCTACATCTCATAATAAACAAACTGGAAGTTAGGAAGAAAAGGCAAATTGAAACTCTTACTTGTAAGAAGTATAAGCTTTTGCATTTCATTTTCTTCTACCTTCCCATTTCTCCTAAGAAAGCTGTTCAATTGATGAAGAGCTTAGTTCTTGAGATTACTCTAATCCTTAACCTACACATAATCACCTTAAATTATTACGGAATTGGGTGAGGTTACTGACCGGTTGAGGTGGAGCCCATCAGTGCCGTGGTGATTGAGATTGTTGGCGGTAGAGTAGTAGCCCGTTGATCGGCTTGTGGGTGGTATCGCCCCTCCGACCGCCACCTGCACTGGTCGGTGATAGAGAAGGAGATCATCCTTCGGTCTCCTTCCAGCGGACTTAGGATCGGCTAGGATTTTCGAGGTTGGCTTAGCATGCGATAGATGGATAGCTATTCACGTGTTGTAGCCCCTTTTATCTTTTGCGCTGTAGGAGATCGGGAGCGATTCTGTTAGAGGGAAAAAAACAGCGCTACAGATCATCGCGCGTGCGTGGAACTCGTTCCACATTCGTTACCAACGCGTGGGAGTGGGTGGGCCAAGCCCACACACCATGCCCTGCCTCAGTGGCTATTAAATCAACCAACATTCTCCCACTTAATCTTAAGGCTAACGAGTCCAGTCTAAGTAGTATAATGAACTAAGATAATGTGTCGCAGCGGTCAATGAAACGCTACTACGACAACAGTACCTATAGTCACTAAATTATCTCGATAGAAAACAACTTACTCTTATAGGGTGTTGATTGATTCTTATGCCCCTATTCCAGAATCATACTTATAGTCTACCTACTAATCCCATGCCGGCAATATGCTCATTAAATAAATTGGGTGGTAGGCCTTTAGTAAGCGGATCCGTGAGCATTAACTTAGTGCTTATGTACTCAACCTTAATTATTTGATCCTGGATTCTATCTTTCACAATGAAATACTTTATGTCAATATGTTTGGCATCACCACTTGACTTGTTGTTACTCGAATAGAACATTGCGGCTTTATTGTCACAGTATATGGTAAGTGGTTTAGAAATGCTGTCTACCACTCTTAGTTCCGGAATAAAACCTTTAAGCCATACAGTCTGCCCGGTTGCCTTATAATATGCTATAAACTCAGACTGCATCGTCGATGCTGCAGTGAGAGATTGTTTGAAGCTTTTCCATGAAATGGTTCCTCCTGTAAGAGTGAAGACATAGCCTGATGTAGATTTCTTAGTGTCTACACATCCTGCAAAATCAGCATCTGAATAACCAACAACTTCAAGGTTATCAGACTTTCTATAAGTTAGCATGTAATGCTTAGTGCCTTGCAAATAACGCAGAACTTTCTTAACAGTCTTCTAGTGGTCTAAAGCTGGATTAGACTGGTACCTGCCAAGCATTCCGGTCACAAAAGCCAAGTCCGGTCGCGTACAGACTTGTGCATACATTAAGCTTCGGACAACTGAAGCATACGGAATCGACCTCATCTGGTCCTTCTCTAATTGATTCCGCAGGCTTTGGAATAAACTAAACTTATCGCCCTTAACAATTGGCGCAGGTGTGATAGAGCACTTACTCATGTTGTATCTTTCAAGTACTTTGTCAATGTATGACCTATGAGATAACCCTAATACTCCTCTAGACCTATCTCGGTGTATCTCAATACCCAAAACAAAGAGGCTTCACCAAGATCTTTCATGTCGAACTTAGAGGATAAAAATGTCTTAGTCTCATGCAACAAATGCTTATCGCTGCTTGCTAATAGAATATCGTCCATATAGAGTACTAGGATCATAAACTTATCACCCTTATACTTCATATAAACACAATTATGCACTTCATTCTCCTTAAATCCGAAGTTCTTAATTATATCATCGAATTTAAGGTACCATTGTCTAGACGCTTGCTTAAGACCATAAATGGATTTCTTTAGCCTGTATCCCATATGCTCCTTGCCTTTCATGACAAAACCCTCTGGTTGTGCCATGAAAACCTGCTCATACAAGTCACCATTAAGAAATACAGTCTTGACATCCATCTGATGTAACTCTAAATTATAATGAGCTACCAATGCCATGACAACTCTAAATGAGTCCTTCTTAGAGACCGGGGAAAAGGTTTCATTATAGTCTATTCCCTCTCTCTGCGAAAAACCCTTGGCTACGAGCCTCGCCTTGAATCGTTCGACGTTTCTCTTAGAGTCATACTTAGTTTTGTAGATCCACTTACAGCCTACTGTTTTAACTCCTTCGGGAATTTCTACTAAATCTCAGACATCATTAGCGCCCATAGACTTTAGTTCATCTTCCATGGCGTCAAGCCACTTGGATGAATTCTCACTAATGATAGCTTCCTTAAATGAAGTGGGATCATCTGCTTTCCCAGTGTCTTCTCCAATAAAAATCTCACAATCACTAGGAATGGCAGATCTCCTCTCCCGCTGTGATCTTCTTAGTTGTTCATCTGGAATTCCAGCGGATCAGTGTGTACATCATTTTGTGCTACAGGTTTATTAGTACCATCAGCTGTAGATGGATCCCCAGAAGAGGATGCATGTGGCACTTGCTGAGATACAGGTAGATTTTTCTGTTGGATAACCAGCATGGTGACACGGATTTCCTCAAGGTCCAACTATCTGTCCTATGAGCTCCCATAGATTTGATCATTCTCTAAGAAGACGGCGTGTCTTATTTTCATGAATTTATTGACACAGTCTGGGCAATAAAACCGATACCCCTTAGATCTTTCTGGGTATTCAATGAAATGACAGCTTACAGTCTTAGGGTCTAATTTTTTTAGATGTGGATTAAAAGGTCTGGCTTCAGCAGCGTAGCCCCATACTCTTAACTAATTTATACTCGGCTTTCTACCAGTCCATAATTCATAAGGTGTCTTAGGCACAGACTTAGTCGGCACCCGGTTTAGTATATGAGCGGCTGTCTTTAATGCCTCCATCCACAATTTCACAGACAGGCTAGAATAACTAAGCATGCTATGCACCATATCCATTAGTATGCGGTTACGACACTCAGCAACTCCATTCTGTTGTGGTTCACCGGGCATAGAATATTGGTCAATTATACCATTTTCCTGTAGGAACTTGGCAAATGGCCCCGGAATTTGCCCGTATGGAGCACTTTTCCTGTAATATTCTCCTCCTCAATCTGAGCGCATTACTTTAATTTTAACATTATGCTGATTTTCTACTTCAGCCTTAAAAATCTTGAACTTATCTAGTGCTTCAGACCGGTCATTAATGGGAAAAATATAGCCATAATGGAAAAAGTTATCAGTAAACGTAACGAAGGAATCAAAACCGTCTACTGATGTCACCGGAAAGGGTCCACAAATATCCGTGTGGATTAACTCAAGTATTCCCGTACTCCTAGTGACCCCTTTCTTAATTGTTTTAATGAATTTACCTTTGATACAGTCTAAGTAGGGATTTTCCTCAGTGAAATCTAATGGTTGAAGTATCTCGTCTTTAATGAGATGCTCCATCCTCCCCTTCGAAATATGGCCTGAGCGACAGTGCCACAATTTTGATGAGGTCTTATTTATCTTAACATAATTAGCAACATCACACAAAATCATTGCAGATTCATCAAGAGAGAGTAAATAAAGTTTGTCTCGCTTAAAAGTAAGGTCCACAACCTCATTATTAAACTTAATAAAACATTCAATGTCTCCAAAATTAACTCTAAAGTCATGTTCCGTTAAACAAGCAACGGAAATAAGGTTCCTTTTGACGGATGGAACATAAAGAATATTATGTAATAATAGCTTAAAGCCTCCTCCTAGAACTAAGGGAAGATCTCCAATAGCCTCGACATGAAGTTCATTACCATCCACCACTCTAAGACTTCGCTCCCCCTTTGTGATAATCCTCACGGAACGCAATTCCTGAAATGAATTGGTGACGTGCACAATTGCACCTGAGTCAATCCACCAAGAACCAGAGGCATAATTCACATAGAGTGCATCATCAACATAAGAGATAATATCAATAATAATGTTACTATGCTTAGCGAGCTACTTCCTAAAGCCATTACACTATTTCTGTATGTGCCCAGTCTTTTTGCAAAACTTGCACATTACGTCATTGGATATAGACGTACCAGATCCAGATGGAGCACCTTGGGGTGGCTTAAACTTCCCCTTAGGCTTAGGCTTAGGCCCGCCAGTCTTAAATCTTTTGCTGGATTCGCCTACACAAGCTTCATCAACCTTCCTCTTTTCCTTATTAGACTCAGCGAGGAAAGACTATTCCTTTTGCCTTTCTGCCTTTTGACGCTCCTCCTCCTCCATGGAGTGAGAAATGAGTTCGGCAATGAACCATTTGTCCTTCTGAGTATTATAGTTGATCTTAAATGGACCGTAATCCGGTGGCAAGGAACTCATGATGAAATGGACTAGAAAGCCATCAGAGATAGCTATGTCCATACTCTTCAATTGTGCTGCCATGTTGGCCATAGACATGATGTGCTCTCGTACACTCCCCTTCCCATCGTAACGAGAGGTGAGTATCCTCATAATGAGAATACTGGCATAAGTCTTAGATGAGCCTTTAAAATTTTACTCAACATTAGTCATACCTCTTAGCATTGTCAGCATCAGAAATGCCACCTCTGATGTCAGGGGATATAGAGTTCTTAATGACCATTAAACTCATGCGATTCGCCTTTTCCCATTTTTCCGCCTTCTCCTCATATGCCTTCTTAATTGCATTAGCGGCACTAGCGGGAGGGAGAATGGGTGCTTCCTCGCGTAAGACAACATCATAATCAAGTAGCCCAAGGGTAATGTTCACCCTCTCCTTCCATTCCTGAAAGTTAGTGCCATTTAGTTACTCAATGCTGTTTATTTGAGCAACGACGTCATTAACAATTGAAATTAACGACAAAACATTAGTAAACAGCGAAAAATGTACATTATTAACCCTATGTTGGTCTAGTTAATCATGTACAAGAAAAATCATTCTACTTTATAATTCCGTTGAGTAAAATGAAACAAAATTTGAATTTGTCGTCAATAATAATGTCCTAAGCCATAACTCCGTTGGGTCGAAATGACGAAGGAAATAAATCAAATATTCCAACTAAATTTCCCGTTGGTTCCATTTAGTTGGAAATTAATTCTATGCAGAAATATAAATTTTACTTAAATTTATAGCATTAAGAAATGGCTTAAAAGAAATTAAATCTCAATGCATAAATCATAAATTAATGATTATGGCTTAAAGAAATTAAATCTCAACACATAAAATGTAAGGGAAAAATTACACAAATTTAATGACATCATGATAATTTTACTGTAATTTAAAGCATGAAGAAAAGTCCTAAAGAAATTTAAAATTCCTTATTAAACTAATAAAGAAATAGCTAAAGAAAATAAAAGAGAATATGAATTGGCCTTGCGGCCCATTAGAGACCTCCTGGCCCATTACTGTGCCCCTTCCTCCTGGCGCGCACGGTGAGGCGGCCTAGCCCGCGGCTGCGGCGGCCCAGTCCTCCCGCAGGCCTATGCGCCGACGCCATTCGATCCAAAATCGAGCGCTAGGATTGCATGAGATTCTCTCGTGAGAAATCGGCGCGGCACGGGCTGAACGACGTCCGTCGAGATACGATCCGACGGCCAGAGATTCATGGGCTCGTGACAAAACCAGCGAGCGGCGAGCCGAAACCCTAATCCCTATTCCAATCGCCTCCTCCTCCCGATTTCCACGCGAGAAAAAACGGCGACTCCGACGCCGAGCGAAGCGGCGACGGCGGCGGCCATGGCGCGCGGTGGTCTCAGGCCGCGCACCGTGATGTCCCTCGCCGTCGTCACCCTGGTTCTCCTCCTCGGCGCGGCACACGGTTGCACCGGGCGAGCCTCGGCCCCGCGCGGCCAAGACGGCAGGTGCGGGACCGGTCCAAGACGGCGGCGAAGCGGTCGGCACAGCGGAGCTTAGGCCGTGCACCAGATCGCGCGAGGATGGCGTGGACGCGAAGGCGCACACGCAGGCGAGCTTGATTCCCCGCGCCGTTGCTTCGGCAAATGAATCGGGTATAGAAACTTAGTCCCGTTCCTCAATCTTTTCTTTCTTGATTTGGAGAAAAATTCTTAGGGGATTTGGGGATTTCTTGATTCGGGATTTAGGGGAAAATTTTCTTAGAGTTTGGGAGTTTCGGCCGAAAGGGATTTGGGGATTTCTTAATTTTCTTATCCCAAATTTGACTCCCTTTCTTCTAATTGCTGCCCAAACCGAAGCCGATTAGTCACAGCCATGGCCTTAGGGCTTTAACCGAAATGATGGACATATGTGGTGGCTAAGGATGGCTCTGATACCACAATCTTAGTTCTTGAGATTACTCTAATCCTTAGCCTACACATAATCACCTTAAATTATTGCGGAATTGTGTGAGGTTACTGACCGGTTAAGGTGGAGCCCATCGGTGCTGTGGTGATTGAGATTGTCAGCGGTAGAGTAGTAGCCCATCGATCGGCTTGTGGGTGGTGTCGCCCCTTCGGTCGCCACCTGCACTGGCCGGTGATGGAGAAGGAGATCGTCCTTCGGTCTCCTTCCAGCAAGCTTAGGATCGGCTAGGGTTTTCGGGGTTAGCTTAGCGTGCGATAGATGGATAGCTATTTATGTGCCGTAGCCCCTTTTATCTTTTGCGCTGGAGGAGATCGGGGGCGATTCCGTTAGAGGAAAAAACAGCGCTACCGATCATCACGTGTGCGTGGAACTTGTTCCATGTTCGTTACCAATGCGTGGGAGTGGGTGGGCCGAGCCCACACCCCATGCCCTGGCTCGGTGGCCATTAGATCAACCAACAGAAGAATATTCCTCTCCCACCATCTTTGTGCCCCATAGCTCTCATTGGCTCCTTTACAATTGCAATGTATGGTCATTAAGGCAGGACAGCAAAGGGTGTTCATATGATGATTATATTTGATCTAACACCACAGCATGTACTACGTATTCTCTGCCCTGCACTGATCAATGGGAAAACCATCATTGATGTGTTACTATGTTAGAACAATGACCAAGCATAATGTATTGGGAGATGGATTTTATTTATCTTGTGCTACTCCTCCCTACAAAAGGAATAAGAGGCCTATAAAATAATTAGATTGGTTATGCAAAATTATATGAGTAGAATCGTCTGAACATACATTAATTATACCAAAGTATCTTAATTCTTAAGGTTCCAGTGGTTAGTGGTCAAAGTGGTATATGCTAGTTAGTAATAAATATTGTAGAAAGATTAGACTAAAATCATGATGAAATCCAAATTTTGGCAGGAATTTAACTGGTTATTGGCCAATAACAGGCTACAAACCCATGTCTGGAAATTTTTTTTTTTACAAAATTACCAGCTTTTGAAATCTTGGTCCCATCGGCTTGGAAGATTTCTAATCGGCCCAAAATTTTTTTTCATATGGTGCACTGTCACTGCATGCAAAAAAAATCCAAGAAGATGATTGTTTGGTTATATTTGAGTACAACACTGGAGAATGACAAGGAATATGCAAATGTCATTTTCAACTCTCATGTTTGGTGCAAAATGCAAGGAGAAGAAAGGGACCTATTCATGTCTTCGTCTACATCTCATAATAAACAAACTGGAAGTTAGGAAGAAAAGGCAAATTGAAACTCTTACTTGTAAGAAGTATAAGCTTTTGCATTTCATTTTCTTCTACCTTCCCATTTCTCTTAAGAAAGCTGTTCAATTGTTGAAGAATATTCCTCTCCCACCATCTTTGTGCCCCATAGCTCTCATTGGCTCCTTTACACTTGCAATGTATGGTCATTAAGGCAGGACAGCAAAGGGTGTTCATATGATGATTATATTTGATCTAACACCACAGCATGTACTACTTATTCTCTGCCCTGCACTGATCAATGGGAAGACCATCATTGATGTGTTACTATGTTAATTAGACCATGCCTAAGCCTTCATTAGTTAGCACTAGCATGAAACTAGTAAGAACTATAAAGTGCAAAAAGGCCTTCAGAAAGGTATCATAGAACTAACCCCATAAAAAGTTGTGCTGAAATGGAACAGATCGAACATCTTTGTGTACCAGCTGCGAATTTATAAGCTGTTCAGTATAAAGTAGGTAGTGCTGATGCAAAGCCCACTACACTGACAGAAAATTAGGGGACATGGGCATAACTTGGGGATCAGATTCAGCACCTGACACCAGAGTACAATTTATTGGGCAAACAGAACAGCAATCAAAGTGCAACTTGGAAGCAAAGCACAAGCTGAAAGGCATAAAAGGAAAAAGATTTCGTTTTTAGATATTAGGGAAATGTGTTTTCTATCAATGACCGATGTGCAAACCTTTTGCGTATTCTCGAAAAAGAAAATAATAAATGAACGTGTAGAGTAGGAACTACTAGGAAGCAGCAGTTTCAATATGTTGTGTAACCCATGTTGTACTGTGTCCATCTCTACTTTTTTTTGCACTTTTGCAGACCTGAACTCTCTATGAGACCGAATGGCTGATATATATTTGTCTTTCATGTTGTTCATTTACTGGAATATCAAAAGTAGTAGCCAAAATGAAATATGATACCTCTCCGTTAATAAATATAAACTTTGTGGTGGTTCAACTTGACATGATCTTAAACATTACGCTTCCATTGTCAATGAATTTTACAATGAATTGTAAACAACTACAAAATCAATATTGTGACACTACAATCATATAAAAATAAAATGTTTATCTACCATACACCCTATATGTTGCAAGATTTAATTGTTAAACAAATGTTACAAAAGTTTAATAGCAAAATGCACAACCAATAGCTAAGCATCGACAAAGGGGTACTACAGTTGGAAGAATCCAATTATAATTGTTCTTAACTCATGAAGTTTCTAATCTCCAAGTAGTGTTTAATGTGCGGGTTTCATATGAAACAGGCCAATTCCCTTGGGAATTGGGAAAGAAAACCTAAAAGGACAAGAACAATTAGAAATTGAATATCTAATACAACAATCAAGAAAGTAAATACCTCGATCTCACCAATCCGATTCCTTCAGCTCCAGATCTCTATTGATGCTTTGAAGTCTTCGTCTACATGATTGCTTGTCTTATTTGATAGCTAAGCTGTTGAAAATATTAGTAATTTTCCATAAGATTTAATCCAGAAATAAACAACGTAAGCCATGACGATGATAATGTATACCATGAAAAAAAGATTACTCTTGGCAATAGAGATAAACCAATTAGTCATGCAACATTGGCAAAACAAGGAACGAGCATGTCTATCTCATTTGAGTATAGAAGCAAAATCATCAAAACTTTAATTGAGAAAATGAAGAAAGTGTACGGTGCGGCCGTAGCAGAAGTAGAACCAGAACCACCATTGCCATTGCTGTTCTCGTCTCCAGAGTCGCTATCATTCCCATTGTCGTCGTCAGTTATGGTGGATGTAGTCGAAGTAGTTGCTCACGCGAGCAGTCATGCGATGCGCTCCCCAAAAACTTGATTCGCCTCCTCTCGGTGCAAGATCAGGGAGACGGAGGTTCTGGAGGCCTCCTCTCGGTGCAAGTGTCAGTGGCACGCAAACGCCGGGATGGGAAAACTAAGTAGCAATAGAGTGGAATATGGAGAATTGTGTGTTGTCGCATAGTGCTCATGGGAGATCAATTTCTATTTGTGGGACTTGGGAAGAGGAAGAGGAAGAGGAAGATGAAGATGAAGAGGAAGAGAACTCCTCCATCAATTAGGAATAACCGACGTTGGTTACCGTTCCATAATCAATTCTTAGCAGTTACCATCCCGTTATCAATTCTTGGATTAATTCTCAAAGATGAAATTTCTTGCTATTAATCCTTAGATTAATTATGTCAGTTCGCATTCCTCTTCAGTACCCATGCGTGATTAAACACGTGTAACTCTCAGCATAATGGGCCTTGGAATTTATTTGATTTAATTGATTTAAATGGGCCAATTACCCTATTAAATCCAACATAAGTTAGTTAAAAACGAAATTCCATATGTCAGTTATACCAAAAAGAAAAGTAGATCTTGGATAAAGGAACACATCATCAAACAAAAGCGTGACATTTACGAATGGGAAAAATATAATTAGAATTTAGTAGATACTAGAAACCACATCTTTAGTTGGCACAGAGATTATTAACAACCATTATATTTGCTAGTATAAATAAGCATTAGTAATAAGATACCTCTGAACTAAGGAACAAAGGACTGTGCATGTTATAGAACATGTTAAAGAGTACTGGTCTATATAACATGTCTGTATATAGTTTCACTTAAGGAAAAGATAATATGTTTCATCTTTTAGTCAAGTTGTGCCAGGTATTTTCAAATAATGGTCATCAATGAGGAATCTGGTATAAATTTGATACTGTTGGGCATCAAAAAGGTTACCATCCTCAATTTTCACTACACTTTGCAGCATAGTCTCCATCTTCTTCATCTCAATTATCAGCCATTAGAGGCACCACAAGGGTCAACTCCTTGTATATATCACGTACAAATGTATTCAACTTCTCCATCAGATGTACGGCCAATTGCAAGCCTCATTAGCTCTCCTGACAGATCAGCAACCTAACATAATGGCAGCACAGAAATACCCTCAATAACTTCAAGCAGACAATAAGAAACGGATATTTAGCAGAACTAAATTTTAGTCAAGTGCATTTACCCCTAAAAGATAGTCAAGTACATTTATCTGTAAGGGCTCAACAGATTTATCGCCCAGCTCTAGCAAAGAATAATTGATTTCAGCAAGACTTAATAAAGTGCCAGTCTTGCAAAATCTACAGAATGTTGCAGCTTCAACATATTCTTCTACCTGAAATAGTCATCGCAAACATACTGGATCAGTTACAAACCTAGAACAGATGTAAAGGAACAACATTGATACTAACACCGAAGATATAGGCCCTTCTAAGCTTCCAGAAGTCCGTCCCTTGCAGTTCTTTTACTAACTTTCCAATGTACTGGTTAAACACAACAGAAAGATCATTTTCTGCTTTTGAAAGAACTTCTTCCTTGTTACTCTTACTGATCCTGAAACAAATCAGCTCAGTTCATAAATGAAGTGTAGCAGCAAATAGAATTGCAAAGCAGTTTGGGGCTTCATATAATTTAGTAGTTGAATTGACAATAACAGAAAGTAGGTCAATTTAGTTATTAACTATGAAATGATGATGAAAGAGACTTTTGAGATGAGTATGTACGGTTCTCCAATGTTGTCAGGTAAATGGACAGTTTTGACATTAAATGATAGCTTTCATGTGAGTAGCTCCAAGTCTCAGACTTTGAAGGTTCATCAGTTGCATATACAGCTTCCCAGAGGCTACCAATAACTTCTCACAATGTGCCACGAGATGGAGATGAGTTCCATCTAAAATCCTGTTTCTGGTCACCTTTGATTTGGAGCAAACAAATACTTCATACAGCTTAGTTCATGGAGAGTTCCTGATTGTCTGTACAGTAAGTTCTACTGGGTTATGTTTTGTAAAGCCAGAATGATGTGTTTACACTAAGAATATACTAGAGCGTAACTGGTTCATAGGCATTCAACAACAATTTTAGTATCATGACATAATAATTCATAAAAAGCTAAGGTAATCAGTGACCCAGGGGCTCTCAGAATCACAATCTCTGCCAAGAAAGCATACATGGATAATTCTCTTCCTTTATTTGAATGGAACAACTGTGATGCCACTAGCACAATTGTTTGATTGTCAAATTACCTGTGGACCTGAAAGATGACCTTTTGGCTGTTCATTGTCACATCCCGACTTGGTTTCACAAGCCTTTCCCTTTTATCATTCTACAGTGATATGGAAAAGTGATGAGATAATATCAAAATATTGCTAACTGTTTACATGATGAGTAAGAAAGATACACCCTGCTACTACCATAACTGCTTTCAGCATGTAAAAGGAGAGAAAAAAAATGATCTACTGCAGAACTAGAGTAGCAACGCTGACTGTATGATACACTAAGCTCAAGATTGAAACATATCTTAAAGCAGAACTAGCAGATACTCCTAGCATCTAGTTAAAGCAGCCCTGAGGAGGCATGTTACAACAGCTGCAACTTTGCCATAAGTTTACAAGCAATCACATGCTGATCCACCTGTTTTATGATGATAAATCCCCTACAAAATAGGGACTTGTTGATCTGACAATTTAACTTCAATCAACACCCGACAGATGGGATAAAATGTATTTCACGCCATCTTGGTCAGGGCTGCACATCGCCCACAAAAGTCAAAAGTACATTTTGTGTTGTGTAGGATTTAGCGTACATACATAGATCCATACTAGCAAAGTAGAGTCGAGGTAAACTCAATAACTAGGAACCGAGGATCAGTTTGGTCCAAACAAAGAAGTTCTGCAGCGTCCACACCCCGTGAGGTAAAACAATTCTTTAGTTGTCAAAACACTCTTCCTACACTGCGCTAACCAGCACTACAACAAAACCACTGTATTAAGACGTTTCATTTAGGACGCTTTAAAAGTCGTTTCTCCTTTTAGAACTACAATTAAAATAGAGACTTGTTTGAGACGCTTTATAGGTTGAAGACGTGGTTTAAGATGCTTTATAGGTTAGCACAAGATTAAATAGTTTAAAGATGATTGTTGAGACGTTTTGATATGTCTCATCCGACTATTTAGTCGTCTTGTTATTATATGCCTCCTCCTCATCGTCACATAATATTATAATTACTAGCACCATGCCCGTACCTTGCAACGAAAAAAAACTAAAATATTAGGAAACAAATGTAACCAAAGTTCTAGAAAATCCTTTTGGAACTTGGCAAACATTTCCTAGCATGGCCGTAAAATGGAAACAACATATAGCTAAAGTTAATTGAGACACAACATGTAGCTAAAGCCCTAGAAAAATCCATTTGGACTTGGCAACCTTTTCCAGTTTATATAGGAAATCAGCTGAGTGTAGTTTTTAATTATTGGAAAATCGTATGACATTCCAACGTTCCTAGGAGGAAGATAATTTAATTATAGTACACATTGTTGTTTTTATTTTGTCACTTAAATTTAGACCCCGTTTAGATTTTCCAGGACAGACTGTATGTGCATAATAAAAGCATAATAAAACAACGATTCAATTCCGCATGATTCCTTTTTTGTAATTTTTATAATCCAATGTTCAAAGATATATGTTTCTCACAACGGGAAAAATATGATAAAAACGAGATAATTCATCACCTATGCTCGACCAAAAACGAGAGTACATTGTTATCGCTAGTTACATGATCTAATCAATGACTTACCCTATGCTCAACTAAGAATAAAGTATCACGGTGATAGTGAAATCCATCGACTAAAATCAGGAGCTCAAGTCAAATATATCTTAGCTCCTCGAAATCAAGGGAGAGATTGCAACACAACAAAATTGCAATTGTCAAAAAAAATACAACATAATTGCCACAAAAAACTGTGGCTACTTAAATCTCTAATTCGTTTATCCACCCTTCTTAAGTTTAGAATCTATCTATGTGCTGCTATATAGATTGATCACTTGTACAATAAGATACTTATGTTTTCAATTGAGCAATCTTCTGCGGCACCGCATCAGCTGCTTCATTCATATACTCTGACATAGATTCTTCCTTCAACATACATCACGGAAAGAAACTGAAGTTAGAACAGTTATTACTGTCGGGGCCCCAAAAATATGAAACTCGGGGGAGAAATTAAGATTAACACAAGGTATAAATATGAATCTCCAATGGATTTGAAAGTGCTGTTGGATGATGGATGAAATTGAGTTTATGAGATTATTCAAGGGCACAAACGACTGAAAATTAAATATTAGAAAGTTGATAAGTTGGTTTAAAAAGGTTTTCTAAAAAATGTTGATGAAGAAAGTTTTTGTAAAAATCGCACTGTTTATGAGTTTATTAAGTATGCCCATGATAATCCGGTGGCTATAATAAAAAAAGAATGTGCATGTATTAACTGAATGACTTGGTGGCACCAGAACATTCAGTGAACCTAGAAGCACTTTTCTGAAAGCTAGGAGCCAGTAGGCCATTGGGATGGTAAATTGGCTCCACTAAACAAAAAATATGTTCTAAGCAAGGCAGCCAACAAAAACCATGCAAATTCATAAAAGAAATTAAATTTAGATGTAGTGAGCATGGTATTTTGTAAGTTTTAACAGAGACAGCTATAAAGTTCTATATGGATATCTGCTTTTATTTCAACTGTACGTCAGACACACACATTCCTTTTATAACCTTGTGATTTAAAGAGTGTGATATTTGGGATAACTAGGCCTTATGCTTTGCCAAGAGCTTGAGAGGTTGAGGGGGACTAGAATTGTTTCTTCATAATTCATTGCTTGATTTCTATTGTGCCTCATGGGCTGATTATAAAGGGTACATAGGACTAACACCTCTTGTGCCTAGACAATATGGTACTATTCCTATTTCCTCTAATATAGATAAATAACTAAGAGAGACACTAATTAACACTAATGGGCTTAAGGCCCAACTAGGACAACCGCGCCTGGCAGCCTGTTGGCTGCCCATGACATCTCCCCCGCCCTCGGAGACCCAGCTCGTCCTCGAGCTGGATAGTTGCCACGGACCTATTTGACGCAACATAGGGTTAAGCCTTTTACATCTCGGCTTACCTTTGTTATTGAAGATTAAAATTGGAAATAAATTTGAAACTAAAATATAAATTTGGACGACAGCTACGTCCTCGTGTCCTCCTGGATCCCAAGGAAAGAACCCAACAGCTAGCGTCACGTGGGCTGAAAAGAGGAGGGTGTAGCAGCCGACGAGTCTGCTGGGCGCCTGAACAGATGAGACGGCCGCTGCAGTTCTTGGCACAGATGGAACCGCCAATGATGCCTGCTGCTGTGTTGCCATGGTCGTTGCCGGGAGACACCATACCCGGAACTCTGCAGGGAGGACAGGCGGGCTTGTGTGGTCAAACCTGCGGGCTGTGATTTGCCATTGCGCCGTCGTGAGTGCCATGCGCAACGTACGCACCTTGCGCCGGACAAGAAAACCTCGCATTGTTGCTTGTAGACGCACCGCTGCTTGCTCCGCGGATGCTTTTGCTGCACGAAGAACATGCGCTCGACGGCGTGCCAGGAGTCCCTGTGCTGCTGCCTGGAGGCGTACTGCCGCCCGGCATTCACGATCATCCTTGTCCTTCGCCTCGAGACGCGCCCTGAGGCGATCCAGTTGTGTGGACACCTCAGCAAGGATGCGCAGGGTGTTGTCGACGCCAAGGGCCACCCGATGGAGCAGGTTGGGGCACGGGGGCGATTTGAAGCGCAGGTGCAGGAGCTTCGTGAAGCGACGCCACGCCGGGGTGCCTTCGTCCTCCTGGACTTGGAGGAACCAAACCCGGGCGTCATCTTTCAAATTGCGAGAAGCCAGCCATACCTTTTCTTCATCCATGATGCGCTCTCGGCGGAAGTAGAACTCGCATTGGTTGACGAAGGCCACCGGATCAGAGGTCCCATCAAACTGAGGAAAATCCATCGAGGGGCCGGGGCTGAATGCGGCTGCTCGATGGAGAAAAGGTCGGAGTTGGTGCGTTGTTGCGCGGAGAAGACCCACGGTGGCGTGGAGGAGACCCGCGCGCAGAGGAGTCGCTCGGCGGCGGCAGCGCGCTACAGCACCGCGGGTACTGTTCACCCGCGGTGCTACGGTACTTTGGGCTTGGATCGAGGCGTCGACGGTGATCTGGATCGAATCGGGAGTGGGGGAGGTGGCGGCGGTGGATGGTGAGGGAGCGGATCGTGGCAGCGGCTGGTGTTAGGGTTGTGGATGGATCGGCGATCTGGATCGATTTTTTATTTTTTTTTTCGTGGTGATGTAGAGGATTGGCAGCGGCTGAGGAAGATGAGGATCGCTGGGCTCTGATACCAGATGTTATGTACGTGGTGGATATTGAGGGGGACTAGAATTGTTTCTTCATAATTCATTGCTTGATTTCTATTGTGCCTCATGGGCTGATTATAAAGGGTACATAGGACTAACACCTCTTGTGCCTAGACAATATGGTACTATTCCTATTTCCTCTAATATAGATAAATAACTAAGAGAGACACTAATTAACACTAATGGGCTTAAGGCCTAACTAGGACAACCGCGCCTGGCAGCCTGTTGGCTGCCCATGACAGAGTGGCACATAATAGAACCTTTTGGCTTAGTAACTGACAATGAACATAACTACGGTATACCATTATTTGCTGCATGGAATCACTTACATCTTTTTCTTGCTTTTCTTTTATGACAACACACTGGGAAACACCGATGCTTTCACTCTTCAGGAAGTTACGAGCACTTAAGAGTGGCTTGTTAAGTCCGTCTGTCACTGATGAGTGCCCCGGTTGCTCACCTACATGCAACTTTATGTAGTAATCTGCAGTTGGATTTTTCAGGTTCATCGCAATTGCCAATAACTTTTTCCCTGAAAAGAGATGTAAAACCAATTAGATCATGAGAAAAATAGCCTTGGCAATAATCTTAATTTGCGTCTCTAAATGAGGAACCGCTCTTTCTGTGAGATAAGATGCAAGGCTAATTAGGTTGAGAGAAAATTATAGTCTTATTGGAGGAGTTACAGAACTTATTGGCATGTGCCTTATGGCAAAGGCCATTGATGTAAAACATTTCTATTATCTAAAAAATAGTATTATTGGAGGCAGTGAATTTTAGTTGATGTCTCAACGAGGGAATGACTCTTAATACTCCCTTTGTTGCTATAGTGCTTGAATGAAATTAATATATAACCCCAAAAGTGTTTGTGCTTGATCCACCTCATAGGCACGCATACTACGTCCTGTTCATATAGAAAAATCTAACCAATGAATTGCGGAGTTTCACTTTAGTGGAATGGAATAGGACAGCCTTTTCCACTTCAGAAAAGAAAGTTATCTTCAGTAGAAATATATAAGACATAATTATTGCCTTGGTAAGGAAACATGCTGCCTTAGCTGTGTGCTAGTCTTGTCACCCTGAGCAACACCTTCTTCTAGATGAGCAAACTACCTCTTGAAACGATCCACCCCACTGTCAACAGCATATTGATCAGTTTATTTGCAACATGCCCACAACCAATAGTGAATGTGCATGAATAAATGAAGTATTAGTCACAGTTGATGCCAGTGTGTATCACTATGATTGAAATGAATAAATGAACTACGTACATAAAGTTTTTCAAAGATAGTAGAAACTGCTGGTAACATTATATAGTGCATCCGACCTGGGGTACAAAAAGTTTGACTGATCCCCACCGCGAAGATACTTCTGCATCATCTGAGGATGGTACTCTAAAATCTAAAAGAGATACACCATGCATAAGAAAGAGTATTACCACAATCCCCATGGTAGAATTGATTAGCGGTACCTCTCTGTAAATTAATTCCCGGACATCATCTTTCGCTAGCTTACTTCTGTCAAACTCAAATTCGAGCTTCGAGATGGGTTGTGTTATGGGTTCACGTTCCGAATTTGCTAATCCAGTAAAGTATGAATCTGTCAAGGCCTTGAATTACATTACTATAATATCAGTATCAGGGACAATGAATATCAGAAAAACATTTTTGAGCCATTGCTGTTTGCTGGCTAGTGCCTACATTCCTACCTCTGCAGCAGTCGGTTGATCCTTGGGATCAAAAGCAAGTAGTCATTCAAGCATATGGAGAGCCATTGGGTCCGCACCAGGAAATTTCTGAGAAAAAGGCACTCGAGGCTTTTTCTCATGTTGGCCAAATATCATCGAGCTTTCTGGAGAGCCTGTTTTAAATATGTAGAGAAAGCAATTCTGGAGTAAACTAACTTGCTACAACATTCAAATTTGAGGTACATTGTGTGGAAGTTAAGACTCAGTCAGGAATTAGTGAGGGAACATCCCCTCCAATTTTATGATACACGATATTAAACAGAACAACTATGAGATCCAATCATGCCAATTCAGTAGGTAACCAGCAAAAGAAGGCAGTTCTATTAACATTGTAGATTTTCTATAAAAATGCCAAATGGTTATTTGCAAGCAGATTTTCAACCTAGATCAGAACATTTGCTGATATTTGCTCATAATAACTCAATCATCCATCCCATTCACATAGAAATTAGAAGAAAAACAAAGTTCCCAATAAGACAGACGCATACAGATCGAAAACAAAAACACAGCTCCCCATACCTGAGATAACCGCGACTTTATCATAGGCGCCCCGCACGACATCAGCACGAAAGAACAACCTTAATCTGCACACATTCGAGAGGAGCTTCGTCACAAAATGGTCGACAAACAAAACCAAAACCAAATTCCCCTTGTGAACACATCACCTGAGGGAACCCGTCCAAGTACTGCAGGCTCGGGTACGTCTCCACCAGCCCCTCGATGAACTCCGTCACCACATCTGCAAAAAAGTCGACCAATCCGAACCCCCGCCGAGAACACCGGCATCGATTAAACCCTAGGAATCCAGGGGAGGGAACTCACGGAAATCAACGGAAAAAAGAACTGGGGGAAAAGGGCGCGGAGGCCGGTACCGTTCGGATCATTGATGAGCTTCTTCCCCTGCAAGGCCATGGCGAGGAGGGGGGACGGCGCGAGCTCCGACAATCGGCCGCGGTGGAGGAGAGATTGGGGGGAAGTGGGGGCGAGCAGTAAGAAGGCCGCCTGCAAGATCCACAGCGAGCGGCACGCGAGCGCCTCGCCCCTGAGCCCTTATACCCGAATCCCGCCGGGACCCCGCGCGGATCTGGCGCCCCCGGCTGCGGCGCCGAAGACGACCGCCGGGGCGGAGGCGCACGCTGCCGTTGCCGGCGCGGAGTTCATCGCCCTCGTAACGACGAAACGGAGAGGAGAGGAGAGCAGGCGTTGGCGTCGAGCCGAGCCGCGCCGGCGTCACGAAGGGAATGGGAGTCGTGGCAGCGGAGGAGGCGAGGGGGGAGGAGAAGCGCGAGGCGACGGGGGGTTTACGGGGAGGCGTCAGAGTCCGACTCCGATGCGCGAGCGTGACTGACGAAGGCGACGACGGAGGTGAACGAACGGAAATTTTTATAATAGTAGAGATTTAAAAAGAAAAAGGTACATCTTAAATCATTTACAGGCTGTTCGCTTAAAGCCAGCAGCTTCTTCTCTTGTTTTTCATGTGTACGCTTTTCAAAATAATAAACGGTATATTTTTTATAAAAATTTTCTATATAAAAGCAGCTTAAAAAAGGTAAATAGATCCATTTTTTAACTTTTTAATAGTAAATACTTAATTAATCACGTATTAATGACGTTCCTCGTTTTACGTGTCACTTATTTAACCCACTCTAGATGGAGTGCCGAACGGGGTCTTAGACGCCATCCGAAAAAAATGATAGTTCCTCGTAATAAAAAAAATAATATTTGAATGGGGCCTTAGACGCCATCGGGAAAAAAGACAGTTCCTCATGATAAAAAAATAATATTTGAATAATTGAGACTCGATTGATAAATAAGACAATAACTGCTTCATAAAAATAATTTGAACAAATACATATATCCTAGCTCGACCACACAACCTATAGATTCCAGCGTTTAGGCACTAACCAAGTAATTAACATGAATATTTAAGAAGAGAGGTACTTTATTTTTTTAAAACCGAATATACCGTAAGCCTACGAATTTTTTTTATTTTTATATTTATTTAATAAAATATTTACAAAACTATATTTTCATTTCAAAAATTTACAAAAATATACTCCCACCGCTCTTGGGAGGGCAATTTTTATGAAATCGCCCTTCCAGAGGGTGATTTGATGACGTGGCTAACGGCCGTTGGCCGAGCGGCCCACGGCCGTCAGCCATTTTGCAGGCGGCCTCCTTGCCGCCCTCTCAGAGGGCGGTTTTTGGGTGGCCGGGGGGCCGCCTGCAAATGGCCGACCCATGGGCCGGCTATTTTGCAGGCAGCCCCTTGCCGCCCTCTGGAAGGGCGGTTTTTAGCAGCCCCGGTATAAACCCCTCCCAGACTCCAAAAATATCATAAAATTCACCGAAATCACAGAAAAAAAGAAGAGAGAGCTGAGAGCGAGCCTGAACGAAAACAGCGAAGCTCTGTCAGTTTACTGATTCGTCTGCAGGTAAAATCTATTATCCCTTTGTAATTTCTATTTCTATGCACAAATTGATGCAGTATTGTACTGGTTATATGTATAGTACTATATGAAAATAAGTTGTTACTCATAGATCTGTAGGTTTTTAGTTAATCTGTTAGATGATTTTATTTTTGTAGAGATGTGAGGAGAATATTGATACCTAGTTTAACTGTATTTTTCATCAACAGAAATGTCAAATAAGGTGATATTTCAGTTATTTCACGGGCAAGGAAATGTTAGATATAGTCCAGAAGGGGTAGATCTGTCGAATTTTAGTTCAACGGCTAAGGGGATTAATAGACCAGCTGAGAGAAGTTTTGGGTCAGTGTACAACTGGCTGATGCGAGGGCTTCGACTGAACCCCGAGCTCAGCGCAATAACCTTGTATGTAGTAGTCAGTTGTGCAGCTAAAGATTTTTTTTGGGAACTGATGCCGGTGGATTGCACTGCCACTTGGAGATGGTATGTGGAGAATGCATTCCAACGTGGTTGGTCACTGGGCATACTTATGTCGATATATGAGAAAGATAACACCACTGGTGCAATGCCCGTGCAAGATGATGAGGGTCCAAGTACGGCGGGAGGTGATAGCGAAACAATGGAAGAAAATGAAGAAGGGAATAAAGAAGATAGACAACCAACAAGTGTGGCAGATGAGGGAGAACAAATCAACACTATCGTAGAAGAAATGGATAGGGAAGATTCTGAAAACGAGCAAGCAGAGTATGATGATTCATCTGATGAGGACACCGTGATGTCTACAGAATGGAGCAACGAAGACTTCTCTGGGCTTGCTATCTCCGAGGGACATCATGTGGCATGGGAGTACAAGGAGAATGAAGTCATCCAGGGGGCTAAGTTGCATATGTAGAGGATTTAAAGGAGGCAGTAAAACAATGGGCCGTGTCACTTCAAAGAGAGTTCTCGGTCGTGAAGTCAAGTAAATCGGTGTATGAAGTGAAGTGCATGAAGGATGGGTGTCCATGGCGGGTGTACGCATTCAAGGGTAAATGGAAAAATTATTGGCAAGTTTCAATCGTGACTGAGCATTCATGTTATTTACCCGGTGTTGAAAAATATCACAGAAATATGACATCTGCATTTGTTGTAACAGAGATGTACTCCCATATTGTCAATAATCTGGGGTACGAACCAAGGTCAATTGTTAGACATATTGAAGAAAAATTCAAATACACAATTAGCTATGGTAAGGCTTGGAGGGCAAAACAGAAGGTTATAGAAATAAGATTTGGCACATTTGGAGCATCCTATGATAATTTGCCTCGTCTGTTAGGCTGTATTCTTCAGAGAAATCCGGAGACGTGCTACGACCTAAAAGCCTTTCCATCAATTCACCATGATAATAAAATTGTGTTGCAACGAGTATTCTTTGCATTAGGTGCTTGCATTCAGGCATTTGTCCATTGTCGTCCCATCCTCTGCATCGATGGGACATTTCTGACCGGAAAGTACAGAGGGCAGATCTTAACAACAATTGAAGTTGATGGGAACAACCAATTTCTACCAGTGGCTTTTGCTTTTGTTGAGAGTGAGAACACTGATAGCTAGTATTGGTTTCTAGAAAGGGTTAAGTCTGCAGTTGTACGGATGAGACCAGACGTATGCCTTATATATGACCGTTACACTGGCTTGCTGCGTGCAATTGAGGAATTGAGATATGGATGTGTTGAGAAGGGATACCCACCAAGGTGGTCTGATGTCCAAAGCAGATGGTACATACATCATATGGGTGCTAATTTCTACAGACAATTTAGGAATAAGTACCTTATAGATCTTTTCAAGAGGCTTTGTGCCTAGAATCAAAAGAAGAAATTTAATGAGCTTTGGAGGAGGTTGGATGAGTTGACTTCTAAACTAACAGATGAGCAGTCCAGGAGGGCTAGCATTAGAGGGGATGAGACTCTACAAGCTCTTGGACCTCTATCAAGTGACGGACTACATATGAGAAGAAGCTCTGCATTCTCAGTTAAAAAATTTTCAGATTAGATTGAGAATGAGCCAAAGGAGAAATGGGTATTGTTGTATGACAAGGATGGTTCTCGGTTTGGCATAATGACCACAAATTTGGCAGAGGTTTATAATTGGGTGATGCGTGGTGTTCGAGGGCTCCCACTTGTTGGCATAGTTGAATTTATCTTGCATGGCACATGCAAGTACTTCAGAGATCTGTTCAGAGCAGCTGGGCCCTCAATGACGGACAATAATCTTTTATTTGGCAAACTACTAATGAAATATCTGCAAGATAAAAGTAAAAAGGCCTGAAGACATCGTACTCTACCTCAATGCACACAAGAACACAGATTTAAAATATTGTGTGTCGACAAGGGCATGCGCGGAATCTACCATCGGTTCATAACATGTTTTCTTCTACGACATGTACCATTGTACATCAATATGCTTCCCTGCAGCTTTCGCTACACCATACCTACATCTCTCTGAAGCTAGCACGTCGACGCATGGAGTGTATCACACACGACTACACGCGCAGCTGGGCATGACAAGTGCCCCCCGGGCCACCACAGGAGGTCCTTCAGGTTATATTAAAGTTTATTTTTGCTTTGCAAAATTTTGGTTTGCAATTATCAATATTTTGGTGTACAAGGTTCCACTCTACAACGCCAGGGATGTTTGCTGGCGCTGGCTCCTCCACACAGGGCGCACGCGGCAGCGGTTGGGCACCGGATCCTTTTAAGGGGGATGACTTGGAGGACTCGGGCGAGGAGATCCAGGAGATACTAGCAGCCTCGCAGCTCGAAGGAGCTCCGCCACCACAGACACAGGACCCACCAGCTGCCACACCCGTGCAGACGACCCGCGCTGGCCGTGCCGTACCACTAGACCGGCTGACGTACTCCTAGGGGCAGGTGTGAGCGTAGGGTAGGAAGACAAAGAGAGCTAGAGGTTACGGTCAGGGCCCGTAGTACGTTGTATTAGTGATAGTTTGTCTGTTGTATATCATGTTTTATTAATTCTACATATACTGAAGAAAACCCTTTACTTCATTTACGCTCGTTGATCAAACGATATGCTCCTCACGATCTATGTTTGTGACGAAACTGATCAAAAATATGAATTTTCGAGTTTCAATTTCACGGTGAAAGTACATTCCGAGCGGTGACAACCAAACACACGTTAATTGCATATGAACATAATGAAATTATCCATCCAAAGAGTACAAACGGCACATCAAACGTTTTTAGTTATCGTTATTACATGCCTTAGGGAATTTTAAGCAGATAACCAACTAGAGATGCAACTACTGTGTGCAGCGTGGGTGCTTCCCCTTCCTCACCGCCTCCGGCCCAGCTTCTTTTGCATGCCGTGCCCTCTCCCGCTTCCTCTCCCTATCTACCTCACGAGCTTTCTTCTCCTGCCGCTCCTTCTCCTCCTTCCTCTTCTGCTCAGCCTCCCACTTTTCTTCTGCTGCCCAAAGATGTTCGAGGTGGTCCCTGTGCCATTCCTGTGACATGCGAAGATACCGTGCGTCCTGTGGACGGATCTCCGTATCTATCCACTACACAAAGTCGTACAGAGGCGGAGGAGGCTTCGGTGCCTTGACATATACAAATTTATTAGCTCAAAGGTTCAAATATTTCGTAGTACAAAATAATTTGTATTACCTCCACTGGTTTCTTTGCCTTCCCCTTTTTTCCTTGTGGTTTCGGTTTCTCCGGGGAGTAGGCGTAATTTGCACACATCCAATACCTTTGCCGGTATGTGTAATCCTTCTCACTTATTGCAACTTTGCAATTATCTCCACACCAACACATCGGCGGAGGCTCGTCAATCAGAGGTCGTAGATGAATGGACATACCGGATGCATCCATAACAACCTACATTATAACCAGATAAACGCAAGTTATAATTCACTAGGCCAAAAATATCTTATAGAACTACTTACCTAGGGTATACTACACATGACTAAAAAAATAAAATATCATCGTCCATATTTTCATCTCCCGAGCGTTTCTCAAACTAGTGCTACTCATCTAGTAAAAAAAGCTAACTTCTCTCATGCGCTCTATCAATATCCTTAGCCGTTATGCTCAACTATAATAGATCTACACTTTGTGAAACAAAACTAACATTTATTTATCTATGAAAAAATTGGTCTAATACTACACATACTACATTATTTGATGAATATAAATAGAAATTGCAAAGAGACATCAAATATTACCTGCAGACGAATCCGTAAACCGGCAGGACTTCGGCGCTTTCGTTGTCCTTCACTCTCAGCTCTCTTTTTTTTTCCTGTGATTTATGTGAATTTTATGACATTTTTGGAGTCTGGAAGGGGGTTTTATACCGGGGAGCTAAAAACCGCCCTCTGTGAGGGCGGCAGGGAGGCCGTCTAGAAAAATCCGGCCGGGGCCCCCCTCCGCCCTCTCAGAGGGTGGTTTTTAAGTGGCCGGGGGGGCCGCCTGCAAAATGACTCGGTCGTCAGCCACGTCATCAAATCGCCCTCTGGAAGGGCGATTCATAAAAATCGCCCTCCCAGAGGGCGGTGGGAGTATATTTTTGTAAATTTTTAAAATAAAAATATAGTTTTGTAAATATTTTATTAAATAAATATAAAAATAAAAAAATTCGTAAGCCTACATGCAGAAGTGGAATGGGCCTGTACACCGCTTTATTTTTCGGGCCGACGCCTGGCCTGCAAAGCTGCAGTCTCGTGCAATCAACTAACTGATCTTAATGACCTAATGTTTTTCCATTGGGAGAGAGACAATCTCGTGAAAAATCCCCTTCATGGCGGGTGACGCAATTGACGGCAGAAGCCAAATTGCAACGACCTACTCCGGCAAGTCCGCACCACGCGCCATCCTCCTCACCTCCCCTCCCCGCCACGCTCCCCCTCGGTGAGAGCCTGCAAGGTACGCCGGTGACCGGCTGAGGGCGGTCCTCTCCTCGCCTGCTCCCGGCTCTGGTCCCGCTGGTGCTCCGCGCCCCTCTCCGAGGAGGCCCCATCGGCTGGCCAGTGAGGACCCCGACGGGTGACGGCCTGATCCCAGCTAGGAGCTGCAACAAGCCGGCATCTCCTTCCTCCTGCCTCCTAGCCAGCCCCTAGGTCTCAAATCTCAATATCTCATTTAGTGATTTAGTCATTTTTAATCACTATTTTGGTTGTGGTCAATCGTTAAATGCCTAGATTAGCTGATTAGTACAAATTGGTTGATTTGATTCAATTTTTTTTGAACTAGGGAGAGGAATTTTTTAGATAATGGGTAAAAATTACCAAGGCTCAAGACCGGTCCTGAATTTTTGGGGGCCATAGGGCAAGATAAAATTGGAGGGTCTATATTTGAACGCATGCAAACCTATAACAATGTAATGTAGTTCAACCTACAGCTGATCGTAACAATCTATTATCCAATTGCTCATCAATATTATCAGTGAGCTAGTGCTTAACAATGCTGCTAGGCAAAATAATTCCAGTTTCAAAATGCAATTTTGCCTCAGAGATAACCAACATCAGGATGCCGCACACTAATTAAATTTGGAATGAGCAAGGAACACTCACCTCATTTCTGATGGTTGTGTAGAAACCAAAATATATATCACAAGGAAGAATTGGTGAATACCAAAATCCTCAAGCGTATAGTCTCTGACTCTCTGTGAGAGAAGTACTGAAAATGAAAACCTGGTTATCAGGATAAAGAGCTACTGTTGAGGATATTATAGGCTTGAAAGGAGCAAACCTAGTTTAACAAGGTATTTAACTTATGGTAGCACAGTCAAATTTGTGACTTACTTTTGGCCATGCCTTAGTGTGGGTACTATTTATGGTTGTGGAGTAGGCATTAGGTTTGGCCCAAGGCTGGGTGAAATCCTGAATCTGCCACTGTCTGTGCCTCTGTTTTGCAGCTCCGCCTAGACGCTCCAGTCTTCAGCTCAGTGCCCTCACTAGTTGCAAACTTGCAATGCGCTGACGTCCCCACCAAACCACAATTTACCATAGAAGCTAAGAATTACAAAATTTATGCCCTTCTCAAATCACCCAATCAATTTCCCATTCATTTTATTTAACTGATCGGTCTGTGAAAATCGCTAGTGTTAGTGCTAAGACTTGATGGAGTGTTTCTTCGATTAATTATGTTAAGAACAAACTAAGAAAAAAGATTATGAATTTTGACTTAGAAACATTCATCACCAATTGAAACATTCATTTCATACTTGATGCAAATTTTGAATATGTTTTTGTAGAATTGAAGAAAATACTGTTAATTACAAAGTTGATGTTTTTTCTATTATTACTACAGCATACCATATAATTAGCGATGGATCGAGGTTGGATGAGTGAACCCAGATCAACTACTTCTTATAAAGATGGTGTAGCACATTTCCTATCTGTGGCATTTCGTGATGTTCCAAATGGTGCCAAGATCCTTTGTCCTTGCATGAACTGTAGAAACAGAATAACACAGAACTATGATAGAGTTAAAACACATTTGAGATGTGCTGGAATTCTTCAAAACTATACCAAATGGATTCATCATGGCGAGAAATATGATAAGCCATCATTAGTATTTGCTCTTGAATCAGGCAACTCTAGGAATATTACTATTTCTAATGTTCATAGGAGTAATGTTCTAGAAGGCGGGCAAGGAAGATCGGGTGACATGGAAGGACTCCTAAGAGCTGCATTTGCAAAGGAAGATAACTTTTGAGTCACTATCAAGTGCTTCTATCAATGAAGATGATATTCATTTTGACTCTGGCAGTGTGGAACCTAATATGGCTGATGATGGGAATAATACATTTGGATATGATGATACTGAGGGGGAACAAGATATGTTCACAAGCTTGTTGAAGGATGCAAACACAAAACTGTATCCTGGATGTAAAACATTTTCGAAGTTGTCATTCTTGGTCAATTTGTATCACCTAAAATGCATGCATGGAAGGACACAAGAATCTTTCACCGCACTACTTGGTGTGCTATCTAATGCACTTCCTCAAGAGGCAAATTTACCAAGGACTTGTTATGAAGCAAAAAAAAATCATCCATGGTTTCGGTCTTGATTATCAGAAAATCCATGCTTGTCCTAAAGATTGCATGTTATTTTGAGGTGATAGAGCTAACCAAGAGTCTTGTCATGTGTGTGGTTCGTCCTGTTGGAGAACTGACAAGAATGGGTCTCCAGTTGAATCAAAAGGAAAGAAGAAACCAGCTAAAGTGTTGCGTTATTTCCCATTAATATCGAGAATCCAAAGACTATTTTCAACTAGCCAAACATCAGGAGATATGCGATGGCATGAAGAGGGCCATACAAAAGATGGATTGCTACGGAACCCTGCTGATGGTGAGGCTTGGAAAGATTTTAATGCTCATTATCCTGAATTTTCTGCTGATGCCCGCAATGTGCGACTTGGTCTTGCAAGTGATGGATTCAACCCTTTCAGAAATATGAGTTCAAAGCATAGTACTTGACCAGTAATGCTCATTCCTTACAATCTACCACCTTGGATTTGCATGAAGCAAACGTCCTTAATTTTGTCCATGATCATTCCTGGACCAAATTCACCTAGGAATGATATAGACGTATATTTGGAACCGCTTGTCGATGAGCTCTTGCAACTATGGGAGGGTGTGGAAACGTATGATGCTTCTTCAATGAAGAAATTCTCTCCGAGCTGCACTATTATGGTCATTGAATGATTTTCCTGCATTAGCTTACTTGTATGGTTGGAGCAAAGGAGGGAAATATGCATGTCCATCTTGCGCTATATTTACAAAATCATTTCGTCTTAAGAAGGGTGGTAAATTTTGTTACATGGGTCATCGTCGATGGTTGCCACTGGATCACTTATCGAAGATTGAAGAGTGAGTTTGATGGCACTGCAGAGAAAGGAATTGCACCTAATACATTGGATGGAACGTCTGTTTTGAAAATGTTGCAGGGCAAAGTATTTGTATTTGGTAAGAAGGTAACAGTAGAAAAGTTGGCAAAAAGGAAAAAAACAAGAGAAAAACAGCAACAATGACAAAGGGAGCAATCAGGAACTCAAGCGTAAGAGAAAGACATGCAAGGAGAAATATGTTGATAATCCAAGTAAGTCTGGAAAGAAACATGAGGATTGGTTGAGAAAGAGGTCAATATTCTTTATGCTACCATATTGGGAGCGCAACAAATTAAGGCACAATCTAGATGTTATGGATATAGAGAAAAACGTTTGTGATAATTTAATCGGAACTTTGTTGGATATTAGTTCAAAAACAAAGGATGATCTCTATGCATGACTTGACTTGGCAGATATTGGCATTCGACCAGAACTTCACCCTACAGTAGATGATAAAGGAAAGCAAATATTGCCACCTGCACCCTTTACTATGTCAAGAGAGAAAAAAGAGATTCTTTGTTCAGTAATTCAGAAAATTAAGACCCCCGATGGTTATGCATCAAATATTTCTAGGTGTGTCAACATGAAAGAATGTACACTTAATGGTCTAAAAAGTCATGATTGCCATGTTTTAATAGAGGGCATTCTTCCCATAGCACTTCGATCCTGTTACCCCAGCAAACAAGTCATGCATATAGTTAACGAATTGGCTCGGTTCTTCAAGAAGTTGTGTTCCAAAGTTATATATGTATCTGAGCTTGACGAACTTCAAGAGAGTATTGTGATGACACTGTGTAATATGGAGAGAACTTTTCTTCCATCATTTTTTATTGTAATGGTGCATTTGTTGGTACACTTGGTCGAAGAAGTTAAGCTCGGTGGTCCTGTGCACTACGGTTGGATGTATCCTCTAGAGAGATATTTCTATGTTGTTTTGCTTTTTTATAATCACTAATCCTGGGAAATAACATATTTTGTAATTATATATAGATCATTTGTTCAGATAAAGGCACTTGTGCGAAACAAAGCTTACCCAGAAGGTTCAATTGCTAAAGGTTATCTTGTTGAAAAGTGCCTGACATTTTGTTCAAGATTTTTAGAAGGAACCACACGCTTAACAAGACCACCTAAAAACCCTGACCCTTCAGACAATATAAAGGATATGTACATGTTTGGGAGTGCTGGAGAACCAATTGGCAAGGCCACCACAATTGGCCGATTTGACAACCAGCTTCTTGTTCAGGCACATCGATATGTCTTGCGACACTGTGATGAACTTGAAGATTTTCGCAAGTGGGTAGCACAGGCATATTTCAATTACTTAATTTTTACAGTTGTATAAATATAAATTGTTTACTGTGTCTATTTGTTGCAGAGAATTTCTTGATGAAGAGAAGAGAAAACTACCGCAAACAACCACATTGACACATTCTGACATTGACAGGAGGATCAATACAAGCTTTGCTGATTGGTTGGAACAAAAGGTATAATTGTGCATCCAGTACATGAAATTATTTAGACATCATAGAGTAATGGTATTCCTATGCAGGTTTTACAAAACGATGGAGTAGATATAGATGAAAAAAACAAGAGATTTGCAGCAAAACCGAACAAAACTGCTGTATGCTACAGTGGCTATATTATTAATGGTTTCAGGTTCCACACTATGAGCCGTGAGGCTTGCCGCACCACTCAAAATTGTGGTGTAGTGAATGCCGCCGATGATGGTGTTAATTACTATGGCAGATTATCGGACATTGTAGAACTGTCATATAGAAATTACAAGGTGGTGCTCTTCAGATGTGATTGGTATGATGTCCATCATAGAGCTGGCATGAGAAAGGATCAATTTGGGTTCACCCTTGTGAACTTCTCTCGGAAGATACACAGTGGAGAGAAATTAGATCATGATCCCTTTGTCTTTTCATCACAAGTGGAACCAGTTTTTTTATGTTGAAGATCCAAAAGCTGAAGGATGGCATGTGGTAAAGAGATTTACGCCCAGGGATTTTTTTGATATGGGTGTGGAACAGCAATCTGATGATACAGAGTAGAGCATGGTTGTGTGCTTTCTGTGATGTATATGCAGCTAGAATATAGAAAAGTGTTTTCGATGTTTCAAATCCTTCCAAACTCGGAATTAGAGTAAGACCACTTGTTCTTTCTGTTGACAGATTATGGATGTTCAGTCTTGTTGTTTCAGGTTTGTCAAATGCAGAGTATCAGTTCATGTCTAACTAAAAGTGATTTTTATTTCGGGTATGCCAATTGCAGACTATCAGTGGACAAAGCTTGATGCCCACATTAGCAGACGAATTCTGTCAGAATCCTGAATTTTCTGATCAGTGGTGTTCTCCAGCCTCCAGGACCTGAAATCCAATGCTAAACAAACAGTGCAGTTTTTATATGATTTTGCCAAGTGAAAGGACTCCAAGTCTTTGATAACATTTAGCTGATGCCTTCTTTATACAAAATTTTCTTCAGAGACTTGGAGAATATATTTAATCGTTGATTAGAGATTAGCTGAGTGATGTGTGCAGTTCTGGTCATCCTGTAACATTTGTCGAGTATACTTGTGCCTGCTTATACCCATTTATGGTATTCAATGGAATACCCATACTTATATGTTTAGATAGTAGCTGTACCTCACACTTTGTTTCTCGGTTGGTTAGTTTGTGATTCTTGAGCCAAGTAGGTCCAGGGTTCGATTTTTATGGATCTATAGCTGTTTTTTACCCCTTTTACTACGCTCTCCTATTGAATACCACCCTCAAAAAATGAGGCACGGGCTGAACTCTACGAGTCGGGCATACATGTACATGGAAATTTAAATAATGCAAAAATCTATGCACGATCAACCCATATAGTGAAAACTGCCGTTACAAAAATAATTGTATTTGCATTTAGGTCTTTTCCGCCGCTTTTCACTATAAAAAAACTAGTATTTCTTATTTGACACATTAAATAATTTAAAATGAAAATTTTTCCCGTAATCAGGCTATCACGTTACATTTCCCGACCTCTATGAGGACGGATTTTTAACTCTCCTAGAGAGCGGAAGGAGTATACTTATGTAAATTTTCAAAACAAATATATATTTTTGTAAAAAATTTTTAAAAATAAATATATAAATAAAAAAATTCCGACTACATATAACTAGAGGAGGATGCACATGCGTGTATGAGATTAAAATGATTCATGCTCAAGAATTCACAAATCTATCCATAATCTACCCATATCTCTACTAGCATAAAAGTAGAGTTATCCTCCTTCCGTTTGAGAGGCAATGCACAAAAATCTATGCACGATCAACCCATATAGTGAAAACTGCCGTTACAAAAATAATTGTATTTGCATTTAGGTCTTTTCCGCCGCTTTTCACTATAAAAAAACTAGTATTTCTTATTTGACACATTAAATAATTTAAAATGAAAATTTTTCCCGTAATCGGGCTATCATGTTACATTTCCCGACCTCTATGAGGACGGATTTTTAACTCTCCTAGAGAGCGGGAGGAGTATACTTATGTAAATTTTCAAAACAAATATATATTTTTGTAAAAAAATTTTAAAAATAAATATATAAATAAAAAAATTCCGACTACATATAACTAGAGGAGGATGCACATGCGTGTATGAGATTAAAATGATTCATACTCAAGAATTCACAAATCTATCCATAATCTACCCATATCTCTACTAGCATAAAAATAGAGTTATCCTCCTTCCGTTTGAGAGGCAATGCACGGTGTTGTTACTAGTGTACCTCATATAGCAAGAGGATGAGCAGGTACAATTCACAAATGGGGAATTTGAGGATTTGCTACACCACTACTGATTTAAATCTAAGATTTGCTACCCATGTGTTTATAACATATAGGATCGGGACCCACATGTCATATACAAATGGGTGATAAATCATAGAACATGTGGAATAATTTGCACTCAATAATTCACAAATATGTCCATAATCTACCCGTATATATATACTAATTAGGCAATTCGAAAAAAATCACCGCAACAAATCTTAGAATATGTGATTTATTAAATTCACAATACTCGCCGATGATTTATTTGTGGGACCACAGGAGAGCATAATCGCCGGTGTGGAGGTTAACTTTTACTTAATGTTAACATATATCATCATGCTTATTTCACAACTAACATTTATTTATATCAGTTAAAGATGAAATTTGTGTACCCTTTTGAGACGAAGCATCTTACAAGAGACTGGATCCTACTGGATCCTAAAGAAAGCTGGAAAAGGGTGGAGATCTTACAAAAGCCGTTTGAAGAAAAAATACTTTAATCGTGATGTGAGGACTCTGAAGGAAATATTAAAAGATGTCCCAACAGGTGTTAATTCATATCAATGGGCTGGTCTTCTAAAAATATGGTGTCAGGATCAACATAAGGTGACATTTCCATTTTGATGCTACACGTTTAGTCCAAATATATTTCCTAATCATCTGTATTTATTAGAGCTTCTCTATTTTCAGAAATTATGTGAGAAAAACTCTGAATGCGCAAAACATCAGAGAAATCCACATACAACTGGGAGAAAAAGCCATGCTAGGCTTTGTAAAGAGATGGTGGTAATTATTTTGAACATAAATGTTGTTCTTATTACAGATCAAAAGCATTCTAACAGTAAATTTGATCTATCTTCTGACTTTGTTTCCTAGGAAGCAAGAAAAAGGGGAAGGTCCATGATATTGATGTATGGGATGAAGCACATAAGAAAAAGGATGCACGTATGAAGGCAAAAATGGTACATTTCTTTCCCTGTTAGCTGCCTTCACAAATGCAGTTTGATTCATTTATGATAAACTAATTGATGCATGTTCAATTATGTAGGATGCGGCTTATCATGAATTAGCTAAAAGGAAATCCAATAGTTGTGGTGGTCTTTTACCCAAAGATTATGACAAAGTTTTTCGAAGTGTAGTTGGAAAAGAGACAAAACTTCGAGGGTACTATGATCATAAGAATTGGAGACAAATAAATGTTTCTCAGGGACTAGATTTTGTTGGGCAATCTATGGAATATGCCATGCTTAAGTTAGCACTGAATACAATGGACAGGAAAATAGAGGGTATGAGTGCTGATATGACTATCTTGCGCACCTTCATAGAAAAAAATATCCTGGAGAGGATTGGAGAAATGTTGTGTTTGCAGGACGAAATAATGAAGCAAGCATCACTGTGGCACCATTTTTCTTTGTGAAAAGATCAATTAACGAATACACTATGTGATCAATATAAATGGTATATGCTTTTGTTGCAGGAGGATATTTCTAAACAAGTTGGTACTGATATCCCACATGAATGCAATCTTGACGAATCATGTGAACATGTCCATTCTACACCAAATAATGTGCAGGCGGTGCAGTATTTATTTGATAATTTTTAAATTGATGCTTTGGTAAAGTGTTTATATTGTTTTTTCAATAAGTTGCACGAATTGCATTCAATCTGTTATATTCCCGTTAAAGATGGTCACCACAAACCATCTGTACCGCATGAACACATGATTGCCAAGGTAGCTTGTGCAAATCTCACTATGCCATGAATTGAACCATGTGCATTTTTTTTACAAAACCTACATAACTAAATTGACCTTCAATTGTAGCAATCAATCCTTAGAAGCTCCACTAGAAGGTCTGAAGCAAGTCAGAGGTACATGGAGTCAACTACAACACATGACCATGTAACTGATAAGGTATACAAACTAAAGATGCAAAGATTGTCATTTTTCATAAGTTGCAGCAAGTACGTTCTATTAATTATTCTAATGCCAAAGATTGTCATTTCAATCTATGTATACCATATGAACGCACAATTGCCAAGGTGATTTATGAAAATGTCATTATATTAATGTCATTATAGTAATGAATTGTGCTTGATTTAAAGAACATATCTATGATTTTAATGGATTTTAATTATAGCAATTAAGCATGGAAAGCTCAGAGGAATGTGGAATCAACAGTGCCACCTAAGCATGTAACCAATAAGGTATATACAATCAAAGTATGCAAATATCAATTAGTAAACTTCTTTGGCAATACTGTCATGTTCGAATTTCTGTTCAAGCTTATGTTTCTGAACAAGATGGTGCTGATATTACAAATGGGTTTTTTAACAACCTTGAGGATCCACATGCCAATGGGAATGCTAGACCAAATAATGTTCAGGTGCTGAAATATCTACTTGATAAAATATTGAATGAAAGTTTGCCAATGTCTTAATTTTATCATTTATTATTGCAGCCATTATGTTCTATCAGTTCAACTAGAGCTAAAGAGAGAGTTTTACCATATGACCATGTAATTGCAAAGGTGTGTGTAACGCTCAAAAATTCATAGCCAGAATTCTGAACATTTCTGTGTATTAAATCCCTGTCCAGGAAAGTCAGGGTACACAATACCAAGTTGCCATAGAGAGTACGTCTTACAAACAGAATAAAATTGTCTTACATAAATGCAACGGTAAAAGATAAAGAAAGCCTATAAAACAGCTAGCCACGCGGAGGCTTCCAATCCATAGGCATCTTGACGGCGGATCTAGCCTAGTCCTCCTGATGATCTTTGTCGGACAGGTACTGCACCATTGAGAGGGGGAAAAGGAGCAAGACTGAGTACCACCCACAGTACTCAACAAGTCACATCCGCAACTATGCATAATGCACGGGAGATAAAGATAGGCTCGGGTTCATTTACGTAAAAGCAGTTGCAAATAATAGTAGTTAACAAACAATAAAAAGATTGATTAATTAAACAGTATTAATCCTCCACCGATCAACGCTATACCACGTTGACCAGGCCCAACCATCCATCCTATCGCTACAGCAAATTTTAGTCAATTTTTTTAAGATGAGACTAATCACAGTGAGTCTTGACCAAAAGCCCATAACCGCGGGCGCTGCTATTCGAATATATTTTAACTCTAGCCAGAGGTGTACAACTGTACCCACAAGACACAGCCCCACACACGTTCCCGTGTGCCGGCATGTCACCATGACACCCCGCAAGAGGATGTGACAGGACCGTTCAAGCAACCTCTCCCTAACCATCCACACCATGCTGAGGTTGCACCTGCCGATAGGGCACATCATATCGGCTAGGCTACCCCCTTGCGCCACAATGGATCCGGAAGCCGATCAACCCGACCCCGAGCCGACCCAACTCCATCACGCCCATTCTCACCAACGGTGCCTAGGAGAGGGAGAAGATACATTACAAGCCCAGCCGTTGCCCACGCTGGCTTGTGGTATGTACGAGAAATTGCCCAAGGGGTTTCTGCGAACCGGTCCTTAATTGCCATGAGTGCGACCAGCAAAACCATGTACCCATAGCCCACCATTTAGATCAAATTTTAGTAATTTAAGATCAAGATGTCCAGAGTTCTATTTCCCGACATAGAGTCGAACAATGAAAATAATAATGAGTATTTAATTCCCTATGTGAGCTAATAGTCTCTAAGCATGGCTAAGCATCCTAAAAATATTCTCTAGTCACATTGTTACCCAAGCTATAAAGGTATAAAGGAGGAATCAAGTCATAGCCATTAAATCCGCATCTAAATAGGTCAACCTTCCCACATGAAATAATGAAAACATGCACGTTTATTGATTTAAAACAATTATTTTGTGATAGATAGGTACGACATGATTAAGGAGATGATTTAACTTACCTTGCTCTGGCTCTGCAAACTCTGCAACAACTTCGTAATACATAGAAGGGCCAACTGCGTCGGATTCTATAGCAAACAAAGCACAAACAATTAAAAATAGTATATGTGGGCAGTCAAATAGGAGCTAAAAGTATTTTTAATAGATTCTTGGCATTTTTCTAGATTTAATGAAATTTGAATTGAATTAATCGGAGCTCGTATGAATTAGTTATGAATTTTTGAAGTTTTATAGTGTTTTTCCATATAAAATTAATCTCTTAATGATTTATTGCACAATTAAAAGGGATTATGGCTTCAGCGGACTGCAGGGCCAGCACTGACAGGCGGGGCCCATAGGTCAGTGATGCTGAGGGGGCGGCGCACGGTGGACCGCATCCACCGTGGCCTGACGGGAGCTGTTGGCAGCCACGTCGGACCGAGAGGCCGACGTGGCGCCGAGGTGGCGCCAACGTGGCAAAGGAGCAGGCGTCCGCGGGGGGCCACGCGGCCGGTCCAGATCTACCCAGGGGGTAGATCAGATGGCCCCGGACGAAAGGGGCTCACCCCCGCCGGTGCGACCGCACCGTGGCGGGGCGAGCGGCCTGATGGTCGCCGCCGGCGACCATCCAGAATGACGGAGGGTAACGGCGAGTGGCGAAGAAGATGGGGAAGACGATGGGGTGCTCACCGAGGTTCGGCAATGGTTGGAGGATGGCGAACAGCGATGAACAGAGAGGATTGGCGGCGACGAAACCTCGGGAGGGCGATGGCGACGGTGTTCCGGTATCGGGAAGGGGTGACGGAGGCATGGACGGGGTCCGAGGGGTTCTTTTGAAGACGTAGGATGGGTTAGGAGGGGGAATGGCCGAATGGATCAATGGGGAGACATGGCCGAAGGCCAGTGGAGGGGCTTACCGAAAGGGGATGTCGACGGGGAAGGGGTTCCGGCGGCGATAGAGCTCGCGGGAGTGGCGGCCTAGGCGCTCTGGAGTGCGGCGAAGGCGGTGGTGGTGAGGGACAAGGGCTACGGCGGCTACAGCGGCGGCAACGCTCAGCTGGAGTTGGCGAAGCTCGGTGGTGGCTCGGGTTCCCGGCGCTAAGCGGGTTAAAGGGCTCGAGAAGCTTGGGCGTTTGAGGAGAAAGAGAGAGGAGATGATGGGGAGCGTTTATATGGGCTCGGGTTGGAGAGATCGTGGCCGAGGCGGCACAATTTCGTGAAATTGTGGGCGGCGGCCGTGGCGGAGTGGGCGAGATTCGCCCGCGGGCGTGCGTGAGAGAGGTGGAGACATGGGGGAAACGGTTCAACGACCACGTCTGCGTGGTTTAAACCAAGGGCGAAAGAGCGAGAAGGCGGGGTGAGGCGGAGATCGGATGGCGGTGGGGATTTTTCCCTCCGCCTGAATCGGCCGGAGGAGGAAGACGGCCCTGACGTGTAGGCCTCGGCCCCACACGTTAGCTGGAGAAGCGTGGGCGAGGCGGGGCCACTCGTTGGCAAGCGGGCCCCGGTGGTCAGAGAGGGAGCGGGAAGGGGCGCGCACAGGCCGCGGCAGGCTGAGGAACAGGAGTGGGCCGCGGCCCAGCGGGAGGAAAAGAAAAAAACAGAAAGAGAAAGAAAGGAAAAGGAAAAGGGATTTTCCAGAGGGAATTAAATTCCAATAATTCGTTTTGAATTATTAAAATTACTTCCAGTGCTCTAAAAATTCCAATAAAAATCCTGTTATTGTATTTTGGCAAGGGGAATATAGAAAAAAAAAATACTCACAGCCATAATAAATTATTATTTTGCATTTTCTCTTTTTATTAATTTCCTTGGCCTATTTAGATAATTTCTTTGGGGCTTTTTCTTATATATATTTTGTGTGGCACAATTAAGGGGAAACTCAGGGTGTGACAAACCTACCCCCTTAAACGGAATCTCGTCCTCGAGATTCGGAAGTGCTGGCGAATAGGTGCGGATGGGCGGACTTCAGTTCATTCTCTCGCTCCCAGGTAGCTTCTTTCTCAGAATGGTGGCTCCACTATACCTTGTAAAACTTGATCACTTGGCTTCTGGTGCTCCTTTCACTGATCTCCAAGATTCGGATCAGCCTCTCTACATAAGTGAGGTCTTCCTGGATTTCGATCCGTTCCGGGTAGGCCTGTTCTGCTGGTACCCTCAGACATTTCTTTAGTGGCGACACATGGAATACATCGTGTATGCCTGCCATTGAAGCTGGAAGGGTCAACTGATATGCAACTTTGCCTTTTCGAGCTAGAACCTGGTAAGGTCCCACGAAGCGTGGTGATAACTTTCCTTTGTTTGGAACCTGTGTACCCCGCGGAGTAGTGTGACGCGAAGGTACATATAGTCTCCTTCCTCAAAGCTCAGATCTCTGTGGCGGTTGTCGGTATAACTCTTCTGTCTTGACTGAGCTGTCTTCAAGCGTTCTTGGATAATGGCCACTTTCTCTTAGGCTTCTTTGAGTGCATCAGTCCTGAACACCTGGCGTTCGCCTGTATGATCCCAGAAGAGGGGTGTACGACACTTCCTGCCATACAAAGCTTCGAACGGCGCCATCTGCAGACTGGCTTGGTAACTGTTGTTGTACGAGAACTATGCGTAGGGCAGACTCTTATCCCAAGTCCCGCCGAAATCCAAAGCACAGGCCCTTAACATATCTTCCAATATCTGATTGACCCTTTCAGTTTGTCCATCTGTTTGTGGATGGTAAGTTGTGCTGAAATTCAGTCGAGTTCCCAGTTCTACTTGCAGCTTCTACTAAAACTTGGAAGTGAACTGGCTACCATGGTCGGATACAATCCTCTTGGGTACTCCGTGAAAGCACATTATGCAAGCCATTTAGAGTTTTGCTAGTCTCTTGCCTGAGTATGTCATATGTACTGGGATGAAATGGGCGACCTTGGTGAGTCGATCAACGATCACCTAGATCGAGTCGTATCCTGAAGATGTGCGGGGCAAGCCGGTGATGAAGTCCATCCCGATCTCTTTCCACTTCCACTCTGGGACTCTGAGTAGTTGTAGATGTCCTGCAGGCCATTGGTGTTCCGCTTTGACTCGCTGGCATACATCACAGAGTGCCACAAATTTCGCGATTTCTCTTCTCATGCTGGCCCAACAAAACTTTGTTTTGAGATCTTGGTACATTTTAGTGCTTCCGGGGTGAATGGAATACTACATCTCATGAGCTTCTTGGAGTATCAAGTCTTTGAGCTCCTTGTTTTCTGAAATGCAGAATCGTTCTCCTATCCAGACTATCGCTGTCAATGTTTTACACCGGCAATGTGATTATAGGGCTACCCGGTGGATGGAAACTCGGTAGATTACAAAGGAACACAGAGAGATTTTATACTGGTTCAGGTCCTCGATGTGAGGTAATACCCTACGTCCAGTTGTGGTGTTATTCCTTTGAGGATTTGTGTTGATCTTATGATCTTCTACCCTCAAGGGGTGCCCTGACTCCCCTTATATACTGGGGGACAGGGGTACAAGGTAGGAATCCCAGCCAGATACGGCCAAGGGATCTCCTCTTAGAGATACAACTTACCCGACTAGGACTGCATATTTCTTATTGTACAAGGCAAAGTTTGTCAGGTGCTACTATATCTCTAATTATAAGGCTAGGCTCATCCTCTGTCCAAGTGGCCCATATGCTTGTCATGAGGTACCCAGGGCCCATGGCCTCCACAGTAGCCCCTGAGACCTTCATAGTTGAGTCATAGCTGATGCCGAGTACTCATCCTCCACGGTGAAGATTGCTCGAGTGCATTACTCCCGAGTACTCTTTGTCTGAGTGCTTCTTCTTCCCGAGTCCTGCTTCATGTCAGCTGGTAGCGAGGCTATGAAGGGCTTCATGTAGATGTATGAATAGTGTGCGCCGAATAGGCACACCTATTAGGTGTAGCTCCCGACTTTGTGCTTAATTGTGAAGACAATTAAACATGAAGTCAAAGATCTTTAACCTTACAGTCTTTCCCGAGTAGTATACTACTGGTATATGAGACTCTTCGGTATCATGTCAACTGGAATATGATTTATAGTCTTGCCGAGTAGCATGCCATTCGTATATGGGACTCTTCAGTTTCATGTCAACTAGAAAGGGGGTTTATAATCTTTCCCGAGTGGCGTCCCACTCGGAAGTTAGACTCCTCAGCGTCATGTCGGTTGGAAAAATATTTGCTCATGGCAAATGTTGGCCAAGCATGTAGGCCGTGTATCACTTTATGAAATTTAATCCATTATGTGGTCAGGTATACTTGAGAGATACCTGCGCCTCCAATTTTAATGGAAACCAGCTTGTGATCCTTATAAGGATATATCCTCAATACCTGGTGGATAATGCAGATACCCGAACACATGTGTTCAGCAATAAGGCCTTCATGAAGCATATCTGATTATCTCATCGGTTCCTATTGGTAGCACTAGCATTGTGATTTTAACACAGCCAACGAGCGGCCCAAATTGAGCGTGCTACTGTAGGAACTCATATCTTGGTGGTCTACTACCAAATAAGCCGGCCTAAACCGACCTACCCAGCATAGCTCTATAAAATTGGCATCCCTCACATGTCAGGATGAGTATTTCAGCGTCGATAACTGCAATCAGCCAGAGAAATTCTTGTCTGCAAACCTTTCCGACTTATGTTCTGGATGTAGCTTGATTGCCACAAATGCCTGAGTAGGTATATTGCAGAATCTGCTTGCCCTCCCCAAGTGTGACGCAGTGCATGAGAACTCCGGATGCGTTTTGACGACGTAAATCTTCTCTGACTTCGCTAAAGCCGAATAAGGTACCCAAACCTTGCATTAGCATAGGATTCGGCTGGCGATCCTCATAGGGCGTACCCTATCCAACAGAGTTATGGCCAGATAAGGTACCCGAACCTTGCATTAGCATAGGATTCGGCTAGCGACCCTCATGGGGCGTACCGTATCCAACCTAGCAAAATTGTAACTGAATAAGGTACCCGAATCTTGTAGGATTCAGCTGGCGACCCTCGGGTGGCGTACCCAACTCAGCGAAGTTGTACCCGAGCCCCGATTGGTGCTGGAGGTCGGTTGTTAGCCAAATAAGGTATCCGAACCTTGCATTAGCATAGGATTCGGCTGGCGACCCTCATGAGGCGTACCTTACCCAACCGAGTGGTACCCGAGCTTCGACTAGTGCCGGAGGTCGGTTATTAGCGAATAAGGTACCCGAACCTTGCATTAGCATAGGATTTGTCTGGCGACCCTCATGGGGCGTACCTTACCCAGCAGAGTTTTGCCTGAGCTTCGACTAACATCGGAGGTCGGTTGTTAGCTCACATGAAGCATAGCCGGGGAAGATGACGTCCCAACTGGCGCAAGTATTTGGTAAGTAGCCCTCATGGAGCATCCCGAATATATCTTGGCAGACTTGTTCAGCCCCCGAGTGTAGGAGATAGGCTCGTAGCCCTGAGTTCCTGTCACGCATATCCAGAGCTGGCCCTGCACTATAAAGATATCAGATGAGTAGCATCTGATGATGAAAACAATCACCTGAATAATATTTATGTATTTTAAATATATGTAAATACATGTTCTTCCTCTTGTTGACATTAATTTCCCCGAGTAGTTGACCCCTTATATTTAAGCACTCTGCTCGACTAGTCATAGCCCCCTAGCATCAGGAGTTGGCTCATGGCTCTTTCCCAGACACGCGTTTTGGGTGACTTGAGTTCATCTTTTATGGAGCAAAGTTTCACGGATCGGAATTTATGCTACTCAAGTACTTTTGCAATCATTTAAGAGCAAAAACAGAAAAAAGTGCAGCTTGTACACCTATTAGGTGTAAGCGGCTGCGGCATTGGCAAAGCCAAGTGAGGACATATTTATCAGAGAGCGACTTAGCTGTTCGGTATTTGGGAGTGGAGATGCCATCCTTGCGTTTGGGCTTTTGAGCCCCCGAGCATGTCACTTATTGTTCTGATAATCTTTAGTTGTAGGAGGTCGAGGACGTTTGTGACTGACTGCCACAATGAAGTCGTCCGGCTTGCGTTTGCGGTTCTCAGCCTTAGTCGGGGCCGCGTCCTCGGTGTCCTTCTGCTTCTTCTGTCAGGGTGTCTTCTTGTCATCGAGGGCCTTAGCAATAGCGTGGGCCGAGTCGGCGTACTTGTTTGCCATATCGAATAAAGCCTTGACAAAGTTGGGAGGCTTCCGAGTGAATTTGGCGATGAACGAGGTGTCTTTGACTTCTTTTCGAAAGGCGGCGATGACGACCTCGTCCTTGATCTTCGAGATTGAATTCTTCTTTTCAGAGAACCTCTTGATGAAGTCACAAAGAGACTCGTTCTTTCTTTGATGCAACTGATATAAGTCGTACTCGGAAGATGGCCTCTCGTATGTTCCCTGGAAGTTGGCGATGAAGCGTTCTCGGAGTTCTCCCCAGGAGCCGATTGATTGCTTGGGAAGTCCTGTTAGCCATGTCCTCGCTGAGTCGACTGAGAGTCGAAGTTGGAATAATTGATGGGGGTGATTATAACTCCGACCTCCCTAGATCCGATCTCGAGCAGCTCTGGGCCGTATCCGAGTCGAACTCTAGAGGATCGGGTTTGCCGCGTTGGATGTTGTTCGAAGATATCCGCTGTGTTGTCGAGTCCGAATGGGAGATTGACGATCTCCTCCTTCCTTAGCCCGATCTCGGCCGGCTCAAGACCGAGTCCGAGTCGAACACCGAAAGGAAGAGTTGTCCCAAGACCCGGGTAAGTGGAAGATTGCCGCAGCAAGTCGATGATGGTCGCTGCAGCATCGTGTGGATCGACTGGCGCGGAGTCAGCTGATTCCTCGGCCGATTGGATCGGGTCTGCATCGGCCAAGGTGAGATTGCCGAACATGTCGGCGACGAAGTCGAGGCTTCTGAATGAGATTGTATCTCCGGGGGAGAATTTGCCGCCGTCGATTTCGGTTGCTGGATCCATCGAGCTTGTAGATGTAGATCTCGCCGAAGCCCCTACCTGGCGCGCCAACTGTCGATGTTTTACACCGGCAATGTGATTATAGGGCTACCCGGCGGATGGAAACTCGGTGGATTGCAAAGGAACACAGAGAGATTTTATACTGGTTCAGGCCCTCGATGTGAGGTAATACCCTACGTCCAGTTGTGATGTTATTCCTTTGAGGATTTGTGTTGATCTTATGATCTTCTGCCCTCAGGGGGCGCTCTGCATCCCCTTATATACTGGTTGACAGGGGTACAAGATAGGAGTCCCAGCTGGATACAGTCAAGGGATCTTCTCTTAGAGATACAACTTACCCGACTAGGACTGCATATTCCTTATTGTACAAGGCAAAGTCTACCGGGTGCTACTATATCTCTAATTACAAGGCTAGGCCCATCCTCTGTCCGAGTGGTCCATATGCTTGTCATGAGGTACCCAGGGCCCATGGCCTTCACAGTCCCGTTTTCATCTTCCGTGAAACCTTGGGCTTTTCTAACTCTCTTGTTCTTCTTGAGTTCTTTAATCTCTGAATCGTTCGCTTGTGCCTCGCGAACCTGATCGAAGAGTGTGGGCTGGGCCTCTAGGGCTGTCATGAACCCGGGGTCAACGATACCCAGATTCAAGCGTTCGAATTCCTGTTGCACTTCCTTGCACAACATCTTTGCTAGAGCGATGTTGCAGTAACTCTTCCTGCTCAGAGCGTCTGCCACCACATTGGCTTTACCTGGGTGGTAGTGTATTCCCACATCGTAATCTTTAATCAATTCCAGCCAGCTTCTTTGATGGAGGTTCAGGTCGGGCTAGGTAAATATATACTTCAGACTCTTGTGGTCAGTGTAGATCTCGGTGCGGTTACCGATGAGATAATGCCGCCAAATCTTCAAGGCATGGACCACTGCAGCCAATTTCAAGTCGTGTGTCGGGTAGTTGCCCTCATGGGGACGCAACTGGCGAGACGCATAGGCTACGACCCTGCCTTCTTGCATCAGCACACATCCTAACCCTTGGCGGGATGCATCGTAGTACACTTGGAAGTCTTTCTTGGGGTTTGGCAAGATCAAAACCGGTGCCGACACTAACTTCTCTTTGACTTCCTCAAAGCTGCGGTTGCACTCAGCAGTCCAAACAAACTTTACGTCTTTCTTCAACAATTGAGTCATGGGTCTCACAATCTTCGAGACGTTTTCGATGAACCGGCGGTAATAACCCGCAAGTCCGAGAAAACTCCGCACTTTTGTCACTGTCTTGGGCGGTTTCCAACTGGTAACTGATTCTACATTCGTTGGATCCACAGCACCTCCCTGGGTGGTGATGACATGCCCGAGGAACTGCACTTCTCTTAACCAGAAGTCGCACTTGCTAAACTTGGCGTACAACTGGTGTTCCCTTAACTTCTCGAGAACCAACCAGAGATGTTGCTCATGTTCTTCTGCTGATTTTGAGTTGATAAGGATGTCATCGATGAAAACCACCACGAACTTGTCTAGAAACTCCATGAACACCTAGTTCATCAGATTCATGAAGAAGGCCGGTGCGTTTGTCAGTCCAAAGGACATAACGGTACACTCGTACAGCCCATACCGGGTGGTGAAAGCCGTCTTGGGATATCCTCTTCCTGGATCCTCACTTGGTGATATTCTGATCGCAGGTCAATCTTGGAGAAAACGGTGGCACCTTCCAATTGGTCGAAGAGATCATCAATCCTTGACAAAGGGTACTTGTTCTTGATTGTGACGTCATTTAGTGCGCGATAGTCCACGCACATCCACTTTGTTTTGTCTTTCTTTTCTACAAAGATGACCAGTGCACCCTAAGGTGACGTGCTTGGTCGGATGTAGCCTTTCTGTAGCAGGTCGTCAACTTGCTTCTTGACTTCCGCCATCTCATTTGGTGCCATTCTGTATAGCCTTTTGTATATTGGGGCTGTTCCTGGTACCAAATCAATTCTGAACTCAATCTCTCTTTTCGGTGGCATCCCAGATAGATCTTCAGGAAACACATCTGGGTATTCCCTTACTATCGGAATATCTTCCACTTTTCGATCTGGTTTCTTTCCACTTTTGGGTTGTTGCTCAGCTGCGACCTGATTCAAACTTGCCTCCTGCCTCTGTGGCACTGGTGACTTGAAGGTAACTGCCTTTCCTTCTAGGCTGGTTACTGTAACAGTGCGATCGGCGCAGTTGATCACTCCTTTGTGCCGGGTCAACCAATCCATCCCTAGGATGACATCTAGGTCTTTGGATTCTAGGTGGATGAGATTGGCTAAAAAGGATGATCCCTGGATTTTTAGGCTTACTGAGGGACTATAGTGAGCTGTGGTCATGCAGTTTCCTGGGGTGTGAACCCGCATGGGGATTTTAAGTTTCACTACTTTTATCCCATGGGTCCCCATAAATTTCTTTGATATGAATGAATGTGTTGCACCAGAATCAAAAAGTATTGTTGCAGGTATTGAGTTTACGAGAAACGTACCCAGTACCACTTCCGGTGCAACCTGCGCCTCTTCTGCGGAGACGTGATTAACACGCCTCTTTATCACGTGCTGGTTGGCGTTGGGGTTTTGGGGAGCTGCAGGCCTAGGTCCCATGTGCTTCGGTTTCAGACACTTGTCGTCGAAGTGGTCAGGCTCATTGCAGTTGAAGCAGATGAGGTCTTTCCCCTATTATCTTTTCGGGGCTGGCCTTGTAGCGCTGGCGTCTCTGGTGCGTGTGGAGCGGGGTAACGGTTGTGCTATCCGCTGTTGTTACTGTTGCCCGCAAAGTGCCAGGGGTGGAATGGGCGCTGCTAGCGGACGATCATGATGGAAGGCCCACCCTGATGCCCCAGCATCACCCTCGGCCTCTGATACTGTTCTTGGTGAGCTCGGAATTGGGCCGCCTTCCGCTTGCGGTCCATCTTGTTGCCCTGATTTTCCTAGCGGATCGCCTTGTCCACCAACTTCTCGAAGTTAGGGTAGTCACTAGAGAGAAGGTGGTTTGTCAGCTCGTCATCAAGTCCCTCCAGGAACTTCTCATGTCTCTCCCCATCAGTGCGGACATCCTCTGGCGCGTAGCATGCCAAGCGGTTGAAGTCATGGAGGTACTCCGTGACTGTCTTGTTTCCCTGCACCAAGTCTCGAAATTCTCTCTTCTTTTGTGCCACAATGCCGACCGGAATCTGGGATTTCCGGAAGTTGTGGCAAAATTCAGCCCAAGTGACCTCAGTTGTGGCGGTGCGGGCCACGAGGAAGTTGTCTCACCAAGCTGAGGCGGGACCCTGGAGCTGGTGCGTGGTGAAGGTGACCTTTTCTTGGTCGGTGCATTGGAGGAGGTTGAGCTTCTTCTCAATCGCCAACAGCCAGTCGTTAGCGTCCATAGGGTTGGTGGTGCTGGAGAAAGTCGGCGGCCTGACCCTCAAGAACTCAGGAAGCTTAGACTGGAGAGCGAAGGCTGGGATGTAAGGTTGCTGGTGCTACTGCTACAGGTTGTTTTGCTGCATCTGCTGCATCATGATTGCCATCATCTAGTTCTGGTTGGCCAGAACTTGGGCGAGTGTCGGGTTGTCGGGTAATGAAGGTGGCATATGGTGGGGAGCTCCGTTGTTCTGTGGCGCTCCATCCTATTGATTTGTAGCATTGGCGTCACTGGCAGCATAGTTAGCGGTCCTTGTGTTCACCATCTGAAGGGAGATGGAGGTGGAAGGGAAGGAGAAAAACAGGTGGCTCAAAAACAGGAGTGGTAATTTAAGTGACTGAATGAAATTAACTAAAGTGCATAGTTTGGAAACATAACAAAAGCAATTCAACTCCTAACTGAGGAGGTCATACCACAACAGACGATATGAACCACCGACTAACCCCAAAGCAAATATCCTGACATTACAACTAACATGAAATAAAACTAAGGAAAATGGTAAAACTAAGGACGGCACATCTAGTGCTCTAAGCGGCTCTTGCGGTCGTCCGAGTCGTACTATGGCTCCTGTTTGTCGCCCACCTTGTTGTCTGTGCGGCTCCTGGATCTGCTCACGTAGTCTTCGCTGCCGTGAGCCGACGAACTGGCCTTGCTGCGAGTGCGGGATCCACTAAAGGAACTGCTGTCGTCGGTGGAGGTGAAGCCCCCGTGGATGCTGGTGCCGCCTTGAGAGCTGCTGTCACTCGATGACGCACTAATCATTCCACCGGTTGGTGCTGGTGCGGGTGCTGGGGCTGGAGCTGGAGCTGGAGCTGGAGCTGATGCTGGAGTTGGAGCTGGAGTGGGCGTTGGCAGTGCGTGCGGCCCGTTCCTGGGAGCCAGCTGAATACGCACCGGAGGAAGGGTCCTCTTCATCGGGGTCAGACGGATCCTGGCCCCACCGGGTGGCTGCTGTCCCTTCAGCTCCGCGACCTCCTTCTTCAGGCGATCGATCTTGTTCTGGAGACCGATGATGGTCATCCTATTGGCATCCTCCCTAAAAGTGCATCTAACCCCTAAGTGGGTTTTGGTGGATTAATGACAAAACAGTTAAGGGACTAATGAGTTTATCGAGAATTGTGTAGAGAATTAGTCCCAGGTTGCTTGGTGTGGTGCATGGAGACCCCCACAAAGACATGACGCAAAATGGCGAAGCGACTCGGAGTTTATTTTAAATTCTTTTGAATTTTCTTTTGAGTCGAGGAAAAACCGTACTATCAAGAGGGGTTGCAAGCAGTGTTCCAAGACCACTGAAGTGCTTAAGATCCAAATAGCTGAGAGTCCATCATTTTGGCACAACACATACACTTGGGATGGGCTAGTTTCAGTGTCAGGGTCGGAGGTTCCTACCCCTAGGGTCGGAGGCTCCGACCAGCTCTCTCGGCCCGAGACTAAGTGTTGGCCAGAGGTTCCTACCCCTGGGGTCGGAACCTCCTGGCCAAAATCTGTGAGTAACGGCTAAGTGACGTATGCCAATGCCTATAAAGCCCAAACTTGGTTCCTAGCCATTGGTTGGCCATTCCACTTCATTTCCACTAACTTCTAGCTTCTCCTAAGTTTCTTTGAGCTCTCCCAACTAGTTCTAGTGCATCCTTGGTGATTCTTGTGAAGATCTAGTGGGAAATTGAGTGAATTTTGTTGAGAGAAGGCTAGGAGGATCTTGTGCACTTGAGGAGGACGCGGATTGGCTGCTTGGAGCTTATTTCTCTTGGAGGGAAACTTCCTAGACGGTTAGGCGTCTCCCGCGAGCTTCCTTTTGTTGTGGATTGTCCCGGGAAAGTTTCTGAAGGTTAACCTCGCCTCCGCAAGGAAAAGAGGTAAATTCTAGTAGATACCAAGTTGATCTTCGTGGTCGCTTGGTGAGGCAAGGGGTCGATCGAGACCCAGCTCTTTGGAGCTCCTCAATGGAGACGTAGGATCTTTATGATCCGAACTTCGGGAGAAATCTTTGTGCCTCTGTTGTGTTTTCTCGTTATTGCCTCATTTTGTATCTTACCTTGCCAGCATTTATCTCTTACTCCATTACTTGCACCATACTTGATCTCTGTCAAAATTATCCAATATTGAAGTATCTTGGTAGTGTCTGAACTCCAGGGTCGGAACCTTCGGCGTTCTTGGTCGGAACCTCCGACCAGCCCTCTCGGTCAGCCCGAGAGAGCCGGTCGGAATCTCCTACCATTTTGGTCGAAGGTTCCTACCAGAATTTTACCGCTGCTTTTGGAGAATTTTTCAGGAACGCCTATTCACCCCCCTCTAGGCGACATCAACGTGCTTTCACTCCCTGTCATGAGCCACACGCACCCAGTTGGTGTGCATATAGTCCATGGCCCACAAAGCTCGCCTCATGTGGACGATGGTGCTGTCGTTCTCTGTGTCAGCCGGCTGGAAGGTATTGTAGACCTGGTAGTGTGCCCGGCTGGGGAGGTAGTGGTAGGCAGTAGTGCGGAGGGTAGAGTGGTGCCTCCGACGTAGCTCTCCAATCAGGAGGAAAGCTGCCTCTTGACAGGCGTGGTCGTAGGTATGCCCACCAATCTCGACCTCCATGGCTGGTAGAAGGTACTGTTCGCCTGGCAGTTCCAAGCGGACACGGTGTGGGAGCTCACCCTCTATTGGTTCCACGGCGGTGTACTCGGGGGCATGGCTGTATCCCAAAGTGAAACTCATCATGCGAAGTTTTTCCATGAAACCACCCATGTCTGCTCCATGTTGGTTGGGAAGGCTGTCCAACTATAGAAGGCAAGGGGGGAGAATCAATGTATGCTCAGATCCAAATAAAGCGAACGGTAAATAATTTAGAAATAAACAACAATTTTATGTATAAAATAATTTTGTGCATGAACTCTATTAAGAAACCAGCAGAATAATACAACATAATAGAGTAATACTAAATTAATTTTAAATAATAATTGCAAAGCTATTAGAAATATTTTATGCATGCCTTAAATCATATATCACCCCCAATGAACCAATGTTTTCCCACAAATTTGGACACCCAAGCCATGACCCTTGAATAAAATTTCCATCCTAGATTTGACCTGACTCGAAAATTTCAGTCAAATAAAGGCCAAGATTTTATCCCAACCCGAGAATAAATTCCTAATTTTCCCAAAATAACTCCAAGTGCCAGAGGCATATGCAGATGACAAATTTCAGAGGGCTCTTAGGGTTTCCATTTGGCTGATCCTACGGTCAACCTGGCTCTAATACCAACTTCTAACGCACAGAAATTCACAGCCAGAATTCTGAACATTTTTGTGTATTAAATCCTTGTCCAGAAAAGCTAGGGTACACAATACCAAGTTGCCATACAAAATACGTCTTACAAATAGAATAAAATTATCTTACAAAAATACAGCGGTAAAAGATAAAGAAAGCCTATAAAACAGCTAGCCACGTGGAGGCTTCCAATCCACATGCATCTTGACGGTGGATCTAGCCTAGTCTTCCTGACGATCTTCGTCGGAGAGATACTCCACCATTGAGAGGGGGAAAAGAAGCAAGACTGAGTATCACCCACAGGACTCAACAAGTCACACCTGCAACTGTGCGCGAGAGAGGCGAAGACGTGGGGGAAACGGCTCGACGAGCGCGTCCGCGCTGTTTGAACTGAGGGCGAAAGCGCGAGGAGGCCAAGTGAGGCGGAGATCAGACGGAGGAAGACGGTCCTGATGCGTGGGTCCCGGCTCCACACGTTAGCGGGAGGAGCGTGGGCGAGGCGGGGTGACTCGCTGGCAAGCGGACCCCGGTGGTCAAAGAGGGAGCAGGGAGGGGCGCGAGCGTGGGCTGCGGCAGGCCGAGGAATAGGAGTGGGCCGTAGCCTAGCAGGAGGAAAAGAAAAGAAAAACAGAAAGAGAAAGAAAGGAAAAAGAAAAGGGATTTTCCCGAGGGAATTAAATTCCGATAATTCGTTTTGAATTATTAAAATTACTTTCAGTGCTTTAAAAATTCCAATAAAAATCCTGTTAGTGTATTTTGGCAAGGGGAATATAGAAAAAAAAAATACTCCCAGCCATAATAAATTATTAATTTATATTTTCTCTTTTTATTAATTCCCTTGGCCTATTTAGATAATTTCTTTGGGGCTTTTTCTTATATATATTTTGTGTGGCACAATTAAGGAGAAATTCAGGGTGTGACAGTGTGTTACAAAAATCTTACTCTATCACTGAAAGATTCATGATTGTTAGAACATTTATATGACCGAATCGACTTTCAATTGTAGCAGTCAAGCATTGAAAGCTCTGTCAAAAGGCCTAGAACTAGACAAAATTGTGTGGAGTCAATTTTATCACATGATAAAGCCAAACAGGTTAGATTCAAACTACTATGTTCATTTAGTTCCTTGCACTATTAATGCTACAAAAGTCTGCACATCCACTTATTTTGATGGTTTAATTTTTCTAACACAGGGGCCTCAGAGAAAGAAAGTACTAGATCATACTTCATCTAAATCAGTATGTGTTTACCATTGTTAAGATAAAACAAGTATTCATATGTTCATGAATGGCAATGCTCTAGTTTCATGAATGACAATGCGGTGTTTCTCAAAATGATAGGATCAAAGGGTGGTGTACTTGTTTTCATTGAGTCCAATATACAAAGGCAAAGTTGTGGCCAAGGGAAATTTAGTGACTACAGATAGCACGCATGTGGTTGGAGGAAACATGCTTGGAAATGAATATTATGGGATGGCTGTTCATAGTGTTACAAATACTGGTGATGAGAGGCTACCTAGACCATCTGAAAATTGCAATACATTAAGAGATGCAATTTGTTCTGTCATTGCTTGGCCTCGTCCCTTTGTAAGATTAATCATGTCAACTCCAAGTATAACTTTTGCACAGTTCAATATTTGCATATATCTCGTTACTCATATAATATCTTCACTTTTCAGGTAAAAAAGCCTAAGACTATAAGTTCTACCCATTAGATAGGCCACTTCTAATTTGATTAATTGAACTTGCACTGTTGGATTTCATATGAGTGCTCATGTCCAAAATTTTGTTGTTAGTATTGGTTTGACTACATGCCTTGGTGATGGATGAGGTCACAAGGGACATACAAGGGGATGTCCCTTGGTGTATGCTTTTCGCGGACGATGTAGTGTTAGTTGATGAAAGCCGAGCGGGAGTAAATAGGAAACTAGAGTTGTGGCGGCAGACTCTAGAGTCCAAAGGTTTTAGGCTCAGCAGAACTAAAACCGAATATATGGCATGTGACTTCGGCACTGCTAGACATGAGGAGAGGGGTGTTAGTTTGGATGGTCAAATAGTGCCCAAGAAGGATACCTTTCGATATTTGGGATCAATGCTACAGAGAGATGGGGATATCGATGAAGATGTTAGCCATAGAATCAAAGCGGGGTGGATGAAGTGGCGTCAATCATCGGGTATTCTCTGTGACAAGAGGGTACCACAGAAGCTAAAAGGCAAGTTCTATAGAACAGCAATTAGACCGGCATTGTTGTATGGTGCAGAATGTTGGCCTACAAAAAGACGGCATGTTCAGCAGTTAAGTGTTGCGGAAATGCGTATGCTGCGTTGGATTTGTGGTCATACAAGAATGGATCGAGTCCGGAACGATGATATACGTGATAGGCTAGGGGTAGCACCAATTGAAGAGAAGCTTGTCCAACACCGGTTGAGATGGTTTGGACATGTCCAGCGGAGACCTCCAGAGGCACCAGTGCATAGTGGAATCCTAAGGCGCGACAGTGATATTAGGAGAGGCAGGGGAAGGCCAAAATTGACATGGGAGGAGGCAATAAAAATGGACTTGAAAGGATGGAATATACCCAAAGATTTATCTTTGAATAGGTGTGCTTGGAAAGCAGCCATTTATGTGCCTGAATCTTGATCTGCAGTTTCTATTGGGTTTCAACTCTAGCCTACCCCAACTTGCTTGGGATTGAAAGGCTTTGTTGTTGTTGTTGTATTGGTTTGACTACAGGATAATTAATGGAGGACTACGAAAAGAAAAGGGAGAGGCCTGATGCACAAATTTCTATTTGAAGAAACCTTATAGATTGATTCTAGCAATTTAGAAAAAGACTTATGTCAAGTCTATAGGATATTATATATATATGTGTGTCTATTGCACGTTAGTTTTCTATTTAGCTGTGAACTCAGTCCATTTACATGGATGTTTTATTTAGTTGTAAAGTCCCTGCTCTTGTACAAGTATGCTACAACATTTCCCCTTTTAATATATTTTATATCCTTGCATTTGATCGGAAATATGGTGTTGCCTATGCAATTGTTACATGCACGTATATAGACTCATAATAAATATATGAAATATTAAATTAATGTATGATATGTATATGTATACAATACATACAATATACTAATCAGAGAAAATACATACTACATACGACATCTAGAAATACTCCTAGATAGGATCTTGAGACGTCGCAAAACATCTTTATGGACATGTCTATATCAACAAAGATGTATTGCAGGTGGTTTTATCAAAGCGTCTCAATATCTATAGGGATGCAATTTACACGTCTCTAGAAACGTATTTGTAGGTACATTTTACAAATTGTCTTCATATTTTTAAGACGGTCTATACGGAGATGTTCCTATGACGCTATATAAAAGCGTCTCAGTTGTCTGTGGGAGACAAAACAAAACATCTCTATACTACAAATAAGATGTTTCCTAGGTGATGTTTTGTTGTAGTGGTTACAGGAGAAAGTATTGCCAAATACATTTCATGCATGAACTCAGGTAAGTGTTGAACAACCGATGGACAGATGCTAGACATATGCACCAAGATAATCAAGAGGTTTAATTGCTTGAGGCAAACAAAACCAGTATCATCTACAAAGATGCATTCACGTGAGCTGCGGAGCTCCCTTGATGGCTCATGGGTGAGAGACAACCAGTACAAATTCATCACATTTTTTTTTAGCTTTCTTATAGGCAAAATTTACTAAAGGACATCTAAAATTCATGTAATTAGTTAGAGAACAGCACAAAATCGTGTCACTGCTATAGAAACCATAAAAATCATATAATTTACTAGAAATACTAGAGTGATTATTTTATAATTTTCGGTCAAAAAGTGGACAATAACATTGGGGGATAGACAGCCATGCCACCTTAAATATTTTGCAAAAAAAGCCTCCGTACTTTCTGTCAATTACGCTCTAATTTTCTCTATTGTCCTTCGTTTGATCTTGCGCTAGGATCGATTTGACCATCCACGTGTTCCACCGTGGTTGTCCTTTCACAACCATGGGATCGACGAATTGAGAACAGATGGCCTAGATTTATCAAAAGTGTGCCGAAATCCTAGCCGCCCCTGCACCCCATCCTCCTTTGCCCTCAGCCTCGTGCGGCTCTCGTCTTCATCCTCTCTTCACGCACACCGCCACTGTAGAAGACCCATGAATTTTTATAATATACCACTAAATTCGCACGTTTTTATTTTTTTACCACTCAATCTGTACATCTTTGATAAAATACCACTGGAGCTACGAATTTTTTGATTTTTATCACTTTCTTTATTTTTCTCTATTTCTGAAATTTCTTTTGATTTTTTTTATTCTCAGTTTTATAGATGAAATTGTCCCTAGCCCCATTTGACAGAAAACACAGAGAGGAAATAAAAAAAATTGAAGAAGGAGATCGCTGGCCGTCGCCTGCCTGCCCGACCCGACGTCCCCAGCAGCAGAAATATACTACTCCCCCCGTTCCAGAATATAGCAAACTAGGACTGGATGAGACATATCCTAGTACAACGAATCTGGACAGACTCCCTCCGTCCCAGAATATAGCAACCTAGGACTGGATGAGACATATCCTAGTATAACGAATCTGGACAGATGTCCCTCCGTCCTAGAATATAGCAACCTAGAACTGGATGGGACATATCCTAGTACAACGAATCTGGACAGACGTGAAGTAGAGAAAAATGAAGAAAGTGATATAAAATTAAAAAATTTGTGGCTTCGGTGGTATTTTACCAAAGACATTGAGCGGTAAAAAACTAAAGACGTGCGAGCGAGGCCGTCGCATTTGCGAACGAGGAGGCCGAGGCTGCCGGATCCGACAACACCGGCCTCCTCGCCGGTGGATCCGGCCGCCCGGAGGAGAGGGATGCAAGCCGCCGCCACCCACTTCTCTTCCATCTTCGCTCCGCCACCGCCTCTCTCTCCCTCGCCCTATGCGTTCCGCTCTGTGCGGTCAGGGTCCGGCTTGGGGCCGTTGGAATCGATGGCCTTGACCTCCCCGTTGGTGGATTCGGGTGCCTGGAGCGAGGGACGCAGGCCGCCGCCACCGCCCTCTTCTCTCCCTCTCTGGCCCTCCACCGCCTGTCTCCACCGTCTTTCTCCCGCTCTCTGCCACTCGGTGCAAGAACCAGCTCAGGGGCTGTCGGATCTGGTACAAGGAGGATGCAAGAGCGCTGGGGGTGTTGGGGCTGCCAAGCGATGGCTAGGAGGCCAGGGAGGACAGCGGCCGCGGAGTCGGTAAGGCCATGCTCGCGTCGTCACTTCCTCTGGTACCCTCCAATCTCTCCACTGTCCTTTGCTTCCTCTTCTGCCATAGGCGTTCTCCGGTTGGCAGTCATTCTTTCGTGTTGCCTTCGAGGATGCCGCCATGGAAAGTTTATGAGACCTGAACCGAAGCAAAGGTTGCCTTCGCCCCAGCTAAATTTTTTGTGGCCTTCAATCTTTAGCTCCAGCAACTAAATTTTTGTGGTCTTCAAACTTTAGCTTCAGCCGGAGAACTTGTGGCTGCACGCCCTTGCCTGCGTGGGTGCTACGTTGGTGCACATATATAGCCGATGCCTGACCCCCTCGCCATTTGGGGTCTATGTCAATCTGGTCATCAGCGTACACAAACCCCCTGGGCTGGTGGTTGCTAATCCACGAACAACTTGAGATTTTGGTGAGCCTCTTTTCTTAACATGCTACCACGGTTCTTATAGTTTCTTATTTTACTAATTGTCATACTTTCTTACCTAAATGCATTGTTTGTTTCTTTTCTGTAGGTCAGTGCTTCGATAAACATAAATTTCCTACACTTATCCGTTAAAAAAATCTTTTCAGGTAACATATTCATGAAAGAATACTCTATGTCATCTCATCCTTTCATTTCCACTCCTCTCCTGATCCCTTTTCCTCCTTGACATAGTCGGATTGATGATCGTACTGCATGCTAACAAATATGCAGCTAAAATAGTATTCTTATATATTAGTAAATCTTTTGTCATATTTTTTTTTTGGATTCTTCGCATGGTAAACAACAGCTGCTTTCTTTTTCCTGTTTGAGCAGGAAGGCTTTAAAAGCAACTTTATATGACAAACATGCATGGAGAGGGCTAAATCATCTACTATCCAAGCTTTCGTATAATCTGAGAGTTGTACATCCCCATTCTATTTCAATGTCAGATGTTACATCTATTGTTTATGCTTGGCATCTTCATTTCCTCAGAGGCATCTAGATGGATGACATGCTGAAAATATTTCAAACTACTTGCATTCACCAATTCAGTCTGCCTTTCGAAATTGAAGAATAATACTACATTGTTTGTCATCTCCTTTACATCTACCTAATTGGAATAGCCAGCTAGGTAGTGCCTTAGGTCTACAGGTGGTTTGGAATTAAATTACTTTACAAAGAAAAACATTTGTAGGACTACGGTTTTATAGGACCCAGACATCATAGGTACAATGCACAAGCCTAGATATTTAGGACAGCATTAATGATTTGGAATTACCAATGTCTCACTTGACATATGTTGCTTCTCACTTTGGTTTTGCATATTTTGTCTATGTCAGTTCAGCAGCGTATAAGGATCCATCCCGTGTCTTTGCACTGCGTTGCAGATGCGCTCAGTCAGATGGTCATTATATCTGAATCTCACGAAAAGCATTGCAGGTCAGCACATTTTAAGACATATTAGCATGTATGCAAGTATCACCCTATTCTCCTATGAAATATATATCTATGGAATGTGGAACACTGTATTGTTTTTGTTGGATGTAAGATAATTTACTTACCAAATGGAAGTCAACTATGTAGTCAATTTAAAACTTCGTATTCATTTCATTCTTGGTGAAAATCACACGTTCTGTATGTTGTGGCAAAGATGCTCTTACAATAATTAAAACTAAAGCTTAGTTAGTTGACATCATTGTTCAATAGGCACTGTAGACTTGCATAATGCATGAACATTTTTCACACTGAAAGATGACATTCAGCTTTTCTTTGCATTTTCTGAATTTATGTTGTTAGGTGCATGAATCTCCTGTCTTGCCAAATGCTTGCTCTTGCTGTTATCAGGGCGGTCAGTGCTATGAGTTCTTTTTCTAATCAGAGCGAATAATCTCTGCTGGCTGCCAGTCATGATATTTTGGTCTGCCATGTCCATTTGCCTTCTAACAGGATGGATATATGCATCCTATACATGTATAGGCAACATATTCTCGAAAGTGTTGTTTAGCATGGTAAGTTATTAGAAATGTGCAAAAGTCTAACAATACTTGATCAGATACGTTTCCTACCAAAAGTGATAATCAGCATCTTTATATATGTGTATTTCATCATGTTGACCAATTTTACATTTATTATGGTGATTTCAAATGTAGATACATTACATATCAGTAAAAAATAGTGGTGCTTAATACCACACCTACTGTTTACCTTTTTTCATACATATACTTATTGATATCTATTATTTTTATTTTGTAGCTATCTGCTTCTGGGTCTTTGCAGATGGATGAGCACACAAACACATAATTGCAAATACTAATAGCCCCCTTGGCAAGCCTCATGTGTGAAATAGCAAATAGTCCGAAGAATATCTTTGGTTCTTAGTACTTAATGTCAAGACATTTTTCAAGAATTCTGTTTTAACCTGCTCCGCGGCGTGATTCTCTATTTTATCTTGAGGTCATAATACTATAGCTGTCAGTTACTCACATGTCTCTTGGCTCCCATAGTCCGATATTAGGAGCTGAGGAGCAACACTATTTGATATTTGCTGATATTTACCATGCGTACTAAATGATTTGTGAAGTTTGCATGTTATATCCTTGACAATTGTTTTTCATAATTTATACTATTGTTCTTTGGTTATCTCTAACATGCAAATGATCCAAATATGGAGTGTTCAAAATGCTTTCATGTTGTTCAATGTGTTTATCTCTTTTGAGATTCGTCAGGCGCAGCGAAGCACGCGGTTATTTCTAGTTAATTATCATAGCTGACAGCTTGCAAGCAATCATATAGTGATGTTGTAGTTTTTCCTCGCGGGTTTGTCCCAAATTAACCTATATTGGCCGTGGGCAGGTAAGTAAGCTGAACTTTAGTTTCCTCCTGTATGCATATAAGCTTTAATGCGTACGTACGTACGTTTGTATAGGAGTATTATACTCCATAAGCGATTTCTTGCCAATACGTTACGACCACAGTAGAATGATTCTTAACTTGTTACTATCATTTAAGACCGGTGGGAGTATTAATCAAATTGCACTAGTCAATAATTGCCTAGCTATAATAACTTATCGAGTGATTAACTCGTTGGTGCAACGTCAGTTGATGTCTAATATTTCTAGACAAGGAAAATGTAAACTCGATCCCGGTCTCTACATAAATTACCCCTGTGTCTTAAAATATATATTAAGTCGCTCAGAATTTTAGAAAATCAACCCTTTAAACTTAGACTAATAATAAACTAAAAATATATGTTTTAGTGTTATACTGTCATGTATGTGAAATCATTATATTCGTATTTGAAAGTGCTTTTCATATGATGTTGTAACACCCCGATTTCAGTGTACCGTTGAAAACTATTTTAATAAAAGTGTATGTTCAAAAATTCTGGAAATCAAGTGCCAAAGATCTCAATTAAATGAATCTCTGTATTCCTAAAATCACACACCAAAAATTTTCTCCCAAGTAAAACCTCCGTGTTTGAATCTTGGAATTCAAATTTTCCTTCCTGATTCATTCCTAAGAAATGGTTTGAATTTCGCCTATTCCACCTAAACAAAATCGAAACACTCCTTTGTACCCCTTATATTGAGAAGAAATTAAGTACCAAGTGTAGATTCATATATTCCTTGGAGTCCCTCTATTTTCCTCCGCTTTTATCCTTGGTAAAATTCATCTAAAAATCCAATTCCTCTCAACATTCAGAGTATCACAATTTCCAAATATTCCAGCCAAATGGTCTTACTTCAGTTTTTAGTTTCTCTGTGAATTCAAGGGCCAAATCTGAATTCATATGCCAACCCAAATCCTTCAAATCAGTTCCTAGGAAAAATAGGCCACCATTTGCTTTCTTATCTCGTTAGCCCAGCCCGCTTCTCCTTCCTCTCCTTTAAGGATGGCAACGGGTATATATCCGTTGGATATCGCTACTTCAAACCCACCTCCACAAGAAAAATATCCTTTTGTTGGAGGACCCAAACCCACGCACAAGTATAGCTTTTCTCCCAAACCCATACCCACATGGGTAAAACATACCTGCAGGTGACCCACATTCAACAAAACAAATGAATAATCCACTGATCATAGCGATATATATATGGCAAACTGAGATTTAAATTAAGTTAAATTGTGCATCTAATTTAGCAGAAATAAAGAACTCATATATATGAGAAGGTGAGATACAAATTTAACTACAGTGTACCAATTGAACTTGCCACAAATTCACCGGTCATCATTTTAGTTAAATAGTACATGAGCCTAACAGTGCATATAAGAACATGAGGCTACAAGTCACCAAGTAGAGCAAAAGGTCAGTGGTATATGGTCTATAGTTTGCCACATAACAGTTTACAAGTTCATTCATCACAATAATTATTACAAAAGTAAAAAGGGGATACATAAATATTTTTTTGTCCTTGCCCTTGCTAACTTGCACAAAAGATGTTGTTGACTTGCACTAGCTTTATTTTAGAGTTTAATAGGGCAAGACTGTTTTGGGGCTAATTTTGTTAGGCTAGTAGCTAGGCCTTTGGCTGAGAATCACTCCTCTTAATTTATATGGCTATCCATTGGGTAATGGGTATGGGTAGTATATAACCATATCCATACCCACTAACCCATTGGGTGGTTTTTTTTTCCATTAGTAGATTCATCAGGGTATATTTTAACCCATTTACATCTCCTAATAGAATAATTGACCCATTGGGTTTCAGGTAATGGGTCTCCGTTGCCATCTTTACTCTCCTTCCCAGACTCCCTCAACCCTGACCAGGCTAGCCCACATATCCTCTTCTCTCCCAGACGGCCCAACTCTCTACATCCCTCTCCTTCTATTTGGGCCTCGGCCTCACCAGCCCAACCACCATGGCTAGCCTAGACGGCCTTCTCCTGTCCACTTACTACTCCCAGCCAACCTAAGCACATCTCCCTTTACAGGTTGTCGGCCCAACAGCTTCGTGCCCTTGCCCCTCTCTCGCCATACCTGCGCCGACGACTTCCACGTCCACTCCATGGCGCCTCCTGTCACCACGTTGCTCCCCGCATCATCTTCACAAGCCCTCACCCTATCTTTTCCCCACCTGCCTTGCTGACTTTCGCTATCGCCATGCCGCCCTCTTACCTGCCGAACCGAAGGCCTACCCCTGATCCGTCGTACCGACTTCGTGACGAGAGCCACGGCTGGCCTGGCCCCTTCTCTTGCCACCGCCTATAAAAGCCAGGCCATTGTCGCCTTCTTCTCTGCTTGGCTTCAACCGTGATAGCGCCCATTGATCTCCCCCCTTCGGCCATCCTTCCACGCACCACCAAGATAACTTGCCGCTGATTCCGCCCCCACCTCCAGTCACTAAGCTCCTCAACATGTTGCCACCCCCACCACCCTAATTCCATCACCACCCTCTTGCCGCCTTTCTCTATTCTGTTGTTGGTGGCCACTACCCTGTTGACTACTCTGCCGAGCTCCGCCCCGCCGCCGGTTACCTCAAGTCGCCGAAGACCCCTCCGCCAGGCTTTGCCACTCCCGCCGCCTCCACTCGGTTCGGAACCCAGCGGCGCTCTATTGCCCCCCTCCCAATCGAGGCCGCTGTTCGGCTCGGCCTGAGAAGTAACACGATAATGTCAATGCTGAAGCTATTTAAAAAATATATATGGTTAACTAAAAATTTAAAACATAAGCGCGTGTAGTATAGGAAAAATAAAAAAGAGGAGAAACTCAGCTGGTAACATCCAACCAGCGATCAGCTAAGCGTATACGTCTCGATTCTCTATTAAGCTGCTAGATCTAATTTTAATGTCGTCGAACCAATTGAAATCGGTCGTCTCACTTTCTTCAATTTGAATGAATATTAAATGTAAACTTAAAATATACTCTATGAAAATTGCAAGTACGAATAAGATGGTAACACCAACTGAAATGGTAGCTAGAGGCAGCTATCAATTCGGTCGTCTACAGACTGAGATATATCTAGATCGATCCTTCCCCCAACTAATCTACCTTGTTGCGTGTACATTAGTAGAGTATGTACGTATACGTGAATATAATTATATATGCAGTTATAACATATCAAGCACAAGGAGCCTAAAACCTAAACCAAACAATCAACTTGGATTTATAACTAGCTTAAATTGTTGCTTGCATAGTTATCATATCGATCAATAATCTGTGGTCACCTAGCTAAAAAACTATTTCCTAGCAAATCGTATAACTGGACGACATTGACATGGTCTCTCCAATTAAAATTCTACTGAACTAAGACTACTTACTCTTTTCCCTTCGAAATATAGTACTACTTCCGTTTTTTAATAAATGATACTATTAATTTTTATCGTGACGTTTGATCATTTATTTTATTAAATAATTAGTGTAAATATAAAAAATATGAGTAATCTTTAAGTTTCTTAAATGATAAACTAAATCACAACAAAATAAATATACTTACTTAAATTTTTTGAATAAAACGAATAATCAAACATCGTGTCAAAAGAAAACGGCGTCATCTATTTAAAAAACGGAGGGAGTATCATTTACTAGAGTTAATTAACTTATGAAATGCAAATGTCAAACAACGGCAGAAGGTGTATTAAGTGCAAAATTTCTTCAGACCTTTTTTTTCTCTCGAAAGGAGTTTTTTTTTTTTTTTTTGCAAGAGAGAGTCAAATTATATTGCGAGTCAGCTGTATTCGGAAAATGGTAAGTGGGTCGGGTACCTTACACGTTAACAGAACTCCTAATCTAATATTTGGAAAGACATTGATGTATATTTAAAACAACATGCAATATTCTTGATTGTGATGGAGAAGGAATTAATAATTCCAAGCCATTATATCACCTTATCTAAGCTCAACTTCTAGTTAGTTTCCTGTTAGCGATCGAGCTCTATAAATGGCGGCCTCGATTGCGTAGATCTCCATCATTCAAAAGCAACAATCAGAAGTGTAATTAGCCCATATAGTTAGCTAATTAAGATACACGTACACTGCTACACATGGAGATGAAGAATTCATTGGTGGTAGGGCTGTTGGCTGTGCTGGTGGCAGCCATGGCCATGGCGGCGGCGGTGCACGCCGATGACGTGCCGTTCACCGACGAGGATCTAAAGTCAGAGGAGAGCATGTGGAACCTGTACAATAGATGGCGCAGCGTATACACCTTTTCATCGGACCTCGCTGACGTTGAGAGCAGGTTCGAGACGTTCAAGGCGAATGCCAGGTACGTGAACGAGTTCAACAAGGAGGGCATGGACTACGAGCTTGGCCTAAACAAGTTCGCCGACATGACGCTCGAGGAGTTCGTCGCTAAGTACGCCGGTGTCAAGGTAGATGCCATCGCTTTAGCTTCCTTTCCCAAGCCCGAGGAGGAGGAGGAGCTGGTTGGTGCCGTGCCTGCCTCATGGGACTGGAGACAGCACCGAGCTGTCACTGCTGTCAAAAACCAAGGCTCGTGTGGTAATTACTAGCTATACTTAAAATAAGTCGATTTCTATAGTTTAAAATTTATCAAAAAATAATTTTTTATTCCTTTAGTATTTCTTACATATACACCATAATTAATATTGCTTTTACGTTAATAAGAGATACTTTTGCCTTTTATCATCTCTACTAGATTTTGCATGGTTCGATCTGATTGATTAATTAACTACTAACTAATTAAAATAAGGGAGCTGTTGGGCGTTCTCGTCGGTGGGTGCGGTGGAGAGCGCCCATGCGATCGCAACGAAGAAGCTGCTACGGCTGTCGGAGCAGCAGGTGCTTGACTGCTCCGGCGGCGGCGACTGCAGCGGTGGCTACACCTCGACGGTTCTAAACGAGTTCGCGGTGAAGAAGGGGATCGCCCTTGACAAGAGCGGCAACCCACCTTACTACCCGGCCTACCAAGCCAAGAAGCTGGCCTGCCGGACGGTGGCTGGAAAGCCCGTCGTGAAGATGGACAGCGCGGCCTCTGTGCCCTCCTCCAACGAGGTCGCTCTCAAGGAGAGAGTGTACAAGCAGCCTGTCTCCGTGCTCATCGAGGCCAACAGCAACTTCCAGTTGTACAAACAGGTCAGCTATGGATGCATGCAACTATGCAGGAGATCGATATATTTCAGCTGTTTAATTTCATTTTTGTATTAAAAAAATCTTTTTTAAGAGAAAGAAAGCTTTCGTATATAAAATTCTAACATAAAATAATTATATTATTGGTGTATATATATGCAGGGTGTGTATAGTGGGCCGTGCGGTACAGCAATAAACCACGCCGTGTTGGCGGTGGGATATGGCATGACACCGAACAACACTAAATACTGGATTGTTAAGAACTCTTGGGGCACACAGTGGGGCGAGAAAGGCTACATCCGTATGAAGCGTGACATTGCAGCGAAGCAGGGGCTTTGTGGCATTGCCATGTACGGCATGTACCCCATCAAAAAAGCCGCTGCAATCTCTATGGTCGTTGATGCTTAATTCCTACTAGCTATCAATCCACCTATACGAATACGATATCGAGTGAGCTTGCATGCAGGTGCATGTGTGTGTTACTAGTCCGTCGTGTACCTGCACGTAACTGTCCTATATGTTGATTGCTGGTTACATAAGCACAAATAAATAAGAAAATATATATAGCATGCATATGCATTTGTATGTTTTTGTGCTTGTAATAAAGGTAATGAAAGTTGCTAGTTTTATTGTGTCTTGAGTATGCTATTCTACATTTTCTCTTCTCATCCGATCAAAGGAATCATTATTTTCTAAAAAAAATCCGATCAAAGGAAGCCAGAAAGAGGGAAAAAAAGGAGTAGCAACTTACTAGTCGATACCATATGACCTCTACTTGCCGAGCACTTTACCAAGAGAGGAAGAAGCTGGAGTTGGTTATATGGCCAAAATAAAATCGGACTATCTATACTAACAGAGCAATTTATACAGACATGCTAAATCCTAACCGTCCGATCGTGAAATCAAACGGCCTCGATACGATCCTCCCGGTGAAATCATTCGTGCGTGTAATCCTTCCAAATCTCCCCTTCTCCTCTAATTACGAACGCCTCCAGCCATGCCGCCTGACGCCCTCCATCCCTATGGTGAGCGAAGGGGCGGCCTCACCGGCCTCTGCGACTCCGCCCTCACCTTCGCGGCCGCGGCGCCTCACCGTTTTCTCTCCCTGCCTTCGTCGTTCCGATTCACCGCCGCCTCCGCCGCTCCTCACCGACTCTCCACCCTCCACCATCGACAGCAACGTCGACAAGGTCGTCTTCAAGAACATCCGATTGGAGGTCAGCTCCTGCCGCCAATACCATTAGCTCTATGTATTTGCTTTCTTCTCTCTTGGCATTTTCAAACCCTAGCGCTGTGGCGCAGCACGCCGCAGGCTTGCCCCAGTCCCGCTTCACTGAACGTCAGCACGCATCCTCGACCAACGCCACACAACCTCCCCTCCATCCCCATCGTGCATCGGCGTCAACTGATAGTCATCTGACGGCTGCGCCGCTAGATCGGTGGACGGCTGACCGCCCAACGCGCTTTGCTCTCCACGCACAGCACCCGTGCGCTTGCCCTCGCTTGCATGAGCTGTAGGTGTTCGACAAAATGCTGTTATGTGTTGTTACTACTCTTGCATGCTATTTGGTCCTTGTGTGTTTTCCATTTTTTTTCTTGATTTTAAGGCATAGTCCAGTCTCGTGACAATCGAATGTTTGTTGTTAAAACAAGTGAATATGTACTCTACAAAACCTAAATTTATCGAGAGACTAGCTAGACTAGATAATTAAGATTTTTTCCATGATGCCACCATTGTTGTCGACTAATCCAACTGTGTGGAGCATCATAAATGTTGGTAATAAAGAGATTAATCACCTACTGCCTCCATTGTCTTTTAGATCTACACTATGCACTCTGAACCACTACTGCTGATTGTGCATTTTGCGAGCTGATGTTGTTTTAGGACTAACAATTTTTAATATCTTGCTTTAGGTCATGACAGACTGCTGTCTATCAGGTTGCTATCTTCTTCATTAATCACTGAAACTTTGATATACTTGTTGTTATCGACAAACCATGGACGAGCTCCTGTGAGTCATAATCTCTCCAGGTATTTAGACCTATTTGACCTCTACTGCTGTTAGGTTTATGCTAACCACAGGCTATTTTATTTCTCTCTTCTCTAAGAGTGCGTTTGGTTGGATGGATTTGGTGGGTTGGGATGGGTCCATCCCATTTTTTGGTGTGTTTGGTTTGTGGATCAGGTGGGATGGGATGGACCCAAAAAAGAATATTCCTCTCAGATTCGGGATGAATCGATCCGGCCAAAACGGCCGGACCGTGCCGACCCACTTCTCCCGAGCGCGTGACGGCAGCGACCAGCAGAGAAGGGAAAAAGAGGCGAGTAGCAGGGAGCGGCGACGGCAGCCAGGTAGTCCTCGTCCTCCTCCCTCGCCCATCCTCCCTTCCCCTCCCTCTCTCTCTTTCTCTCTCTCTCCGGCTGCTCATCCCCATGGATGGTTGCAGTGCTGGCGGTAGGAGGTGAAGACGCCAGGGGCGACGGCGCACGGCCAGGGAGCGGCGACGGCAGCCAGGTACTCCTCGGCCTCCTCCCTCGTCCATCCTCCCTCCCCCTCCCTCTCTCTCTTTCTCTCTCTCTCCGGCTACTCATCCCCCTATGGATGGCTGCAGTGGTGGCGGTAGGAGGTGAAGACGCCGGCGCCCAGTAACCTCGTCCCCGCGCCCTCCTCTTTCGCCGGCTGCTACTTGGCATTGCATCCTCCGTAGCCAAGGTAAGAAACCCTAGCACTGAAACTCAGCACTGGAATGTCAGATCTGTGTGAATTTATTTATGTGATATGAATGTAAGGATTGACAAGAAGATTATTGAGTGAACAAGCCAAATATGTGTGAATTTGTTTCCTTTGCCAGATTATTGAGTGAACAATATATTGCTTCTTTGATTGTTGTTGTAGATGGATAAGAGGACCAAGCTTTTAATATTTGCTGCTGCTGCAAATATACTATTGTCCATGATGGCCATGATTATTGAGTCTAGGAAAAGAAAAAGAGGTGCAAGGAGAGAAGGTATTAAATATGGCCCAATGAATGAAAGGGATAGGGTAAGAATTGAGTACCTAGAAACAAAAATTTGGAGGAATGGTACAACTTGTGTCAACATGCTTAGACTTAGAAGATCATCTTTCTTTCGGTTTTGTAAGCTTTTTAGGGATCGTGATTTGCTTGAAGATACCATTCACATGTGTGTTGAGGAACAGGTTGCTATGTTTCTAAATACAGTGGGACACAACCTTAGGAATAGGTTAGTTGGCGCTAATTTTGGTAGGTCCGGAGAAATAGTTAGTCGTTATTTCAATAGAGTACTTCATGCTATTGGTGAGCTACGAGATGAACTAATCAGGCCCCCCTTATTGGACACCCCAACTAAAATAGCAGGCAACCACAGATGGGATCCTTACTTTAAGGTGTGAGATTCTTCCGTGTCTCCTTTTCAATTTTCTATTTGTATAAACCTCTATGGTTCCTAATCTTTTATGGTATTGAACGTAAAATAGGATTGTATTGGAGCTATTAATGGCACACATATTAGAGCCTCTGTTTTGAAGAATATGGAGTCTTCTTTTCGTGGTAGGAAGTCTCATGCCACACAAAATATAATGGTAGCCGTAGATTTTGATCATCGGTTCACTTATGTCTTGGCTGGTTGGGAGGGGACAGCACATGATGCTGTAGTTTTAAGAGATGCATTAGAACGAGAAAATGGCCTTCGAGTCCCACAAGGTAATAGATTAATTTAGTGCATCAATTTCTATTAGACTAATGCTGATATGTAGAAATGTGACCAACTTGTCTATCATATTATAGGAAAATTCTACTTAGTTGATGCTGGATATGGAGCCAAACCAGGATTCCTGCCTTCTTTTCGTGCTGTCCGGTACCACTTGAATGAGTGGGGGAATAATCCGGTGCAAAACGAGAAGGAGCTGTTCAACCTTAGGCACTCATCCCTTCGTGTACCGTTGAGCGTGCATTTGGGTCACTAAAGAGGAGATTCAAAATTCTTGATGATGCCACTCCATTCTTCCCTTTTAGAACTCAAGTAGATATTGTTGTAGCTTGCTGCATTGTTCATAACTGGGTTATAAATGATGGAATTGATGAGCTTATTATAGATCCGGATGATTGGATAAGTGAACCCAATAACACATCTTTGGTTGGCCAAGCAAATGACCATGCGTGGATGGTTCAGTTTAGACAGGGACTTGCTGATCAGATGTGGGCTGACCGTCAAAACCATCATGGAAACTAATTTGCAGCTGTACTATTTGCTGAATTTGTAGGGCTGGACTATTTGCTGAATGTAATTTTTATGGACCAATTGTTTGGTGAATCTACTTTGTATGGACCACTTGTTTGCTGAATTTCATTCCTATGGACCACTTATTTGCTGAATTGTCATTTGTATGGATAATGGACTATTGAAAGGGAGGAAGCAATCATGCTTGTTGAATTATTTTTCTAAATATTATTGATAGGTAGGACATGGACATCGGTAATGGAAAGGGAGGGAGCAATCATGCTTCATGGACATCAGCTATGTCCTCTTTCATGCTCTCTCATCTAGCTAACCTTATGGCTAGTGGCACAAGGACCAGTTCTGGCTTCAAACAGGTCCATCTCAATGCATGTGCTAGAGCTGTCAATGAAAAGTTCTTAAGTACTCTCACAGGTGATCAGATTAGGAATCATTTGAAAACATGGCAAAAAAATTCACAAAAATAAATAGACTTAGGAAAGTGAGTGGTACTGGTTGGAATGAAGAAAATTTCATTATTACTCTTGATGCATAACACTACAACGACTATATCAATGTATACTTTGCCATCTTGCAATTTGGTCTTTACATATTTCTATTCCATCAACTTATTCAGTAATTTTAATTCCATGGTAGGATCACAAGGGCGATGCTGAGTATTTTAACAGACCTCTTGTCAACTATGGTGAGATGCTTACCATCTTTGGTAGCACCATGGCTATAGGAAAGTTTACAAAGGACTCAAACTCAGTTCTGGGTACAGAAGATGCTGATACTGAAAATGAAGAGGGGAATGATGGCACTGCCACACTTGATGATCATGCGGAGACATCATCTGCGAGCAAGCCAAAGAAAGCCAAAACAAAATATTCTGAAGATGAGGGGCTGATTGGTGCATTTGAACGCGTTGGTAACAAGCTTGCCAACGCTATAATTGCAGCTGGTGCCTCTAACAATGATGTCCCCCCTGATTTGTTTGACAACCTAAACAGCCTTCCAGGATTTGAGGAGGCTCACATCTCTTTGTACTATGCTTATTTGGTGGCTAACCCTCACATTGCTAGAGCTTTTAATGAACTTCCACTCACCCACAAACTGAATTGGGTTGCTATGTTCATTAGTGACAAGTTTCCTGGCTCAATGTAGGGTTATGTCTTCAAAGTTGGCTATTATTTTGGTATTATGAACTGTGTTTCATGAGTGTTTCCTTTATCTGTAAGGCATGAACTTGCCCATTATGTGTAAGACTTGGTGTATGCAAATTATGCTGTTAATTATATTAATGTTGTGTTGTTAGAAGTAATCCCATCTCTTCAGTGTTTTTTGAATTATATTGACACTACTATGTGTGTTATCTGAAGTAATCTTTATGCGAACGCCATCCCGCCTGCCTGCGCCTGCCGGCCTTCCCGCTCGCGAGTTAGAGTACCCTAGGGATCGGACCATCTGCATATGGATCGGACCGATCAAATCCCACGATCGGACCGTTTGCCCCCACCCGGATCGGACCGTCCGCCACCATATCGGACCGTCCGACTCCCCACGATCGGATCGTTGCCTCCACCGGGATTGGACCGTCCGCCGCCATATCGGATCGTCCGACAACCAAAGATCGGACCGTCCGCATTATGATCGGACCGTCCGCATACGGATCGGACCGTTCGATTTCCCCGATCGGACCGTTGCCCCACCCGGATCGGACCGTTCACCGTCATATCGGACCATCCGTATATGGATCGGACCGTTGCCCCCACCGGGATCGGACCGTCCGCCGCCATATCGACCGTCCGACTACCTGGCGACGGCGACGGCGCAGGGCGCCTGCGCAGGGAGCGGGGCGGCGGGAAATGTGGACGGCGGCGATGGCGCAGGCCTCGGCGACGGCGACGGCGCAGGGAGCAGGCGGCAGGAAACGCGGATAGCGGCGACGGCGCAGGGAGCGAGGCGGCGACGGCGACGGTGCAGGGAGCTCCGGCGACGATGACGGCGCAAGGAGGCAGTGCCGCAGCGGTGGGGATCGGGCGTTCCTGTCCATCCCAGCATCATCCTTCCTACCAAACAGGTGATAGGATCATTCCATCCCCTTCTATTCCTCCAACCAAACAAAAAACATAGTTCACTCCATCCCTCCAACCAAACAAAAACTAGAACCAACCCATCCCAAAAAACAGGAATGGATCTAACTCACCCCACTTCGTTCTCAAACCAAACACATCCTAATGGTATGAATGAAATACTGCTGACATTTTTTACCCAGCCAACGATGGCAACATTCTCGCAGAAGCAGGGACCATAGTAATGGATTCAGTTTTTGGCCATAAATTTGTTTCAATTTTTTTTGGATTAATGCAACTATGACAATCGTTTATTTGATATTTATGGCATTTTTGGGTTTGAGGAGCACTGTTCTTAGTTTCTTGATTACATGTAGAATAAGTTCATTGCACGCTCCTGAATAAAATGTCCTGACATACCCTTGCTTGTGTACTACTGCACCTGGTCTATACAATGGAAGAGTAAAAATACTTAACTGCACACAATACAATTGTCATCTTATACTTGGTCATCCTTTGTTTTTTTGTTTTTTTCCATTTCAATTTGTAAATTCATCATTTTTTTTCTTTTGCTAATGAAGGCAATAAATATAATTTACATGTACTCAGTTGGAGATAAGGTTTTACTTTGTAGCAGTTTCTAATGAAAACCATATTTAAATTTTTTTATGTATTCCTTCTTTGTTGGTGCATGCAGGGAAAAAAGAGAACAAACCGCTCTCTGTAAGTGAGTCAAAGGGTCCATTAATCTCCAAACATTATATTATAGACAAGGTTGTAAGTGATGCAAACTATTTATTGAAGGAGCGCCCTGTCACGTCTGGAAATTCATCAAAACTTTCAAAGTTAATTTGTGCAATAAATACTCGTCCATAAATTAGCCGAGGTATACAAATCGATAATTTGGTAAACATAACCAAAACGATAAATGGTAAATACTTACAAAAGAAGCACTTAATCCTCACACAGAAGAAAACTGTAGCGGAACAGAAATCCTAGCAAAGTAGCAGCACCAAGCCACAGGCAGCTTAACTGGGGTATAAGCCAAACACCAAATACTTCTACTTCTCACCAAGCTTCACTCTGATGATTGTAATATTGCAAAACTGAGTACCACCCACCGTACTCAACAAGCCATACTAAGAAATATAAAATAATGCAACAGGGATTTCAAAGAAAAGACATAGTATGTCTCATTTGCATAAATGACCTTTAAAACATTTGCATTTAAAAGCATTGAAAAACAGTATAGATTAATTATTATCAACATTGAACCAGTCTCTGAACATCGCTCCAAGCAATTCAGGCCCAAAACCAGAACCCTCCAAACTGGAGCTATCAAGTTTCTATCCATTATCATCTTTAATGAGTAGTGTGAGACTAATCACGAAAAACATTGCTAGGCGGCCCATAACCACGGGCATGGCTATTCAAACAGTTTTACTCTAGTTAGACGTGTATCAATTTACCCACAAGACATAACTCTACAATACATCACTATGCGTCTCAATGCCACCACGGTATCTTGGAAAGAAGTTGTGACAAAATCATCCATACAACTCGCACAATAGAAGAGCCTTCCGCCAAGCCTCCGGTCTCCGATAGGGGTGATCAAGTGCCTTCCTGAGAGACGGCTCGACGCCCAAACTCATGGACTTATTGACGACTGCCATGTGTAGACTTATATCAGCCACAAACCTGCCCTGGTGCCTCCTATTGAACTCGTCACACTTCAAATTCTGCCATTACCCATGCTAGCTTGTGGTTAGTATGGTATTGCTTCGCAAAGATAGCTTGCGAACTATAACGCCTCGCTTTTAGCGAGATGTTAAACATATTTTATTAAAAACTACCCGTGAAAATTTCGATCTTCGAGTGTTGTGTTGTATGTTGTGCCATGGATCTTGATTTGCATCCCCGTCCTTGATCTCGTAACCCCTCCTCTCAAAAAACCTTTGTTCTAAAACAATCTCCGATCTCGAATCGCTGTTATCAAACTCCGCTCCTAAAACCCTAAACGGTGAAGTCCCTCAGTCTCCTCCCTTAAAGTTTCTTGTCTCGACATCTGTCCTGTTGTCTCGAATTGGAACCCAAAAATACCCCCCGTTGATCCCCTTCCTGAAATCCCCTCGGCTTCTCCTCCCCTTTGATTCCACAAGTAACATCCCGAGTCAAATAATGCAACTTGGCGATCAAATCTCTATTCGGAAATCCTCCCACCAATATAAATATACACTGTGTATATATACATAAATCCCTGGGTATACACCCACACATATAAGCATATATGCATGCCTTAACCACCCCACACTCAAATTCCCCATCATACCGATATATATATATATATATATCTCCACAGATATATATGCATATATCCATACACGCGAGTGCATGTATATGTGTGTCGGTTCTCCACCCCGGACCTTCTTGAAAACCCCAAGTTCCATGGTACATCCACAAATTCAAATTAAATAAACTAATTTGAATTTGAACTCTCTCTCTCTCTTTCTCCATGAAACCCTCTCCTTGGATTTTTCTCAGCAAAGACCTCGAAAAATTCCAAAAACAAATCTCTCTAAATAATCAAAATTACCCCTTGAAATTTCCCCATTGATTCCCTGTTTCACCCTGAGTTCAAAAGTATAGATTAAATTCAAACCCCTTGGAAAATCCTCAAGAATCTCCTAAAATACATCCCTTGCTAATCCTCCAAGAAATTCAAAGAAAAATAAAACTCCCTCCTGTGCTTATGGGCCTAATCTTCTCGGCCCACTCCTGTGCTCTTCCTCCACCGGCCCAGTACCGAGCTTCTCATCCCCGGCGTCGACAAGTGTGCCGCCCCCTCCACGCATCGGGATCCCATGTGAACGAGAGTCATCCACTCCTATTGTTCTTCCCGAGCGGCCCCCTCTCTCTTCTCTCTCTTGATCCCACTCGCCACTTGGCATCGTCGATTCAAAACCCCGCTACGTGTCGGATACCTCCTCGTTCCCGCCCGTTGCCGACCGCCAAGGACCGCCGTTGTCACCACCCTGGGCCGATGACCCCCTTGTCTCCCTCGTTGTCAACCGAGCCACTCGGCTTTTGCCGTCACTCCCTGTGCGTCATGCCCGGTCCGCCGCTAGCAGCCAAAGCGAGAAGCCGCTCCACAGCTTTGCAGCGACGCTCGCCCGAAGGAGAAACTCCGAGACCCCCCTTTCGTTGCCCCCTTTTTCTTTTTCCCCTTCGGGCTGGGCAGTGCCTTGCCGCCGCTTGGCCACAACCGCCTACAAATAGAGGACCATGACGCCGCCGCGCCAGCCTCTGCTTGACCACCCAGTGAGAAGGCCTTTCTTCCCCTCGATGCCAACCCGCCCGCTTCGGCTATAAATATCCCGTCGCTCTCCTTTGTTCGCCCATCCAAACTCCGTCCTCACCGCCGCCCTTGGAACACACCGCACTGGTCGACCTCGCCGTCCTCCTCTGCTCGCACTAGGAGACTGCCGCCGTCTTCGCCGTCGGTTTCCTCTCTTCCCGCAGCTTCATTCGAGCCGAGGCCGAACGATTATGTTCGCGCCGTCGGCATCCCTTCACAGCGCCTCTTCGCCATGGTAGCCTCTCGTGCCCCGTTCTCCCTCTCAGCTCCTCCCCTAGCTCCCGTAGATGCTCGCCGGTGCCCCTCTAGGCCTGGGCGCTCGCCGTAGATACCGACTCCCTGACCGTCACGCCGCCATGTCCTGTTCGCAGTCACCTGGTGTGTAGAACTACCCATCGTCCATCCTCGCCCCGAGAACCCTCACTAGAACAGCCTAGGGACCTCCAGCTGCAAGGAATCGAACCATGGAGCTCCCTCGGTGAAGTCCCTAATTCATCGCCGCCTTGCTTCCCCGTCGCGATTATTCGCCGTCGACCACCGCCCGGCGGATCCAAGCTGTTGGACCTCTCCCTCGTGCTCCGCCCTCTCTACCGGTGCCCCGCCGCCCCTTGTTCCCCTCTGGATCGCCCGAACGAGCGCCGTCGTCGCCCGCCATCGGATATCTCCACTGTTCGTCGTCTACCACCAGACGCGCGCAGGCAGTGTGAGATCGTAGCTCTCGTCTCATGCACGCTCAGTCTGCTGAGAGCTGTGAGGCCGCGTGTGGGCCTGCGACGCTCGGTGTACCGTGAACCCCTCAAAACACCTCTTCTATCGCTCTCTCGTGAGCCGTCCCTCCGTAGACCTGTCTCTCCGTGGACCGTAGGGCTGACAGCGGACCCCGCCCACCGACTGGAGCCCGCCTGTTAGGTCTCGCCCGCGCCTCTCATCCGGTCGGGCCATGAGGCCACACGGCCTAGGCCATCTCAGCCCCGCGCGCCCGCACCTCGGCCAACTGGGCCTTCTCACTCTGTGCTGGCCTTTTCCTTTGAGCTCCATGTGCGCGCACCATCACTCGAGCCGACGGCTGGGCCCCACCTGGCAGTGGCCCGAGGAGACAACAAAATTGAGAAATCAATCCTTTTATCTTTTTCCAATATTCCAAAGAACCCCAAAACCTTCCAAAATTCATATGCTTGCAACCGTACGTCCGATTGACTATGTTCCAATTCCAGTAATTCTCTAAAAATGAGATCTTCCTGTTGGCACATTTAGAAATCCCTAATAGGACTATTATACTAGCCGTTTTGTTGAGTTGTTTCATATCGCGTGTAGCGTCGGAGTCCGAGGAGCCTCAGGACGCGGATTTCGAAGACGAAGCTGCAGACCTTGAGTAAGGCAAGTCACCTTTGATTATCTTGAGCCCATATTTACGGAACTAAGTACTTTGATTGTCAAATCGCATTTACTAGACTACATAGAGATGATTTCTCGACCGCGGTCGCAAGACGACCGACAGACCGCCAACCCATTTGCTGCATGACTTCCTTGATTGATTGTGATTCCCTTACACGTCCTTGTCACCGCCCTTGATAGATCCCAGTATCCGTGTCGACGGGCATGGTACCGGTGATTGTCTATCAAATTTAAAAATGACTACGATGGGTAAAACTTGGATTTACAAAATTTTGAAAAACCCGACACTTGAGTCGGTGCCATGAAAATAAAATGATTTGCGAAAACCATGGTGCGGGGATCGTGCCAGCAGGACGAGTCTCCTGCCCTGCAGCTAAGGACCGATTCCTTCGGAATTTCATCCGAACATATGACAGTACAACCACATGGGTGATATGTGATAACTCCTGGCTGAGTAACTACCCTCCCAGGGACGCCTTGTATGCCATTGGACTGTAGATCGTGCGGAAGGGCGTCGGAGGTGTCTCCTGGGTCCCTGGCACAGCATAGTCTCGAACCTACCCTGTTGTTGGTCTCGAGGACCCCTCCAGTTGGCATAGGGTAACCTGGGAGGGTTTGGGAAATGCCTTGTCGTGAAAACCTCTACGTCACCAAATTGTACCCAATGCGTGTGAGCTAGTGGCTAGAGTAAGTCGCGTCGTGTGGATAAAGTGTATCCCTTTACAGAGGTTTAAACTGTTTGAACAGCCGTGACCACGGTCATGGGCGGATGTGAGGTGATTCCTTAGCGTAGTTTTGTTTGACAACTGCTTGTGAAAGGACGCTTGCGGATTGGGAATTCGATTTCGGAAAATGTTGTGAAGTTGTCAAGGACAGCAGAGCTGTGGGCCCGATGAGGTTGGATCAGCTAGTGGAGTTAGATCCCGGAGGCCAACTATTGAGAGTTGCTCTGATTCAAATATTGATACAACTCACTCCGATTGGGCGAGACTCACCTCGCCCTGATTGTTGAGAAGTACACACTAGTAGATTTAAAAAGATTTAAATAAAGCAAATTGTAAAATAACTAATCTCTCTTTGAAACTTGCAACAACCACCTAAGTTCCCCTGGCTTACTGAGTACGTAAGTACTCACCCTTGCTCTATATATATAGAGCTCCGTTGTGAGCTAAAAGCTGGAGTTGCAATGAAGTGAAGATTAGGGTTTCATCCTCGTTCCCAGCCGCTACCTGTATGTTGGGGCTTAGTCCGTTGTTCCGTTGCTGCCGCTGCCTCTATATTGCTCGATGCTGTCTCCAGCTTGCTCCGAAGCTGTAACGTAAGTTAAGATATTTGTCTATTTAACTATTTATTTATCTAAGGTTCTGCAATGATGTATGTTTAATTTCCGTGGATACCAGCGCTCCGTCTTAGGACTGGTATCGGTATCGTGGTTCCGTGGGAATGCAGTTTACACTATTTTCCTGCTGCACGCCTTATTTGATACTGTTGTATGGTAGCGTCAGATCGGGGTGTGCCAGTGTTCAAGGAAGATCACCATCTGATCATCAATCTTGTTCCATATAGCGCCCATCGCCTTTGCCATGCAAGTCATGGCAACAAATCTCGATCCATTGATTAACACGGTAGACTACTTCGTCAAAATTATGATAGAGCAAAGCAGTTTATTCAAGTCGTTCGTGCTGCCCGTGCCATTACTAACAGGCAAGTGTACTCTGTCTTTAATATATAAGTCAGCTTTTCACATACAAAGCTGTATTTTATCTTGAATGCTTAAAATATTTCGGTAAAACCTTAGAGAATATTAAACCATTCAAGTATTAATTAAAATTTTAACTTGAAATTTTTAATATTGGAGGTTTCAAAGTTTTATTTAAACAGTTTCTCAAACAAATTTTCTAGTGTATTCTTGTATTTCTATTCACCTACGATAACTTTTAATTAGGGTGATTTTTAGGATGTGACACGCCCTCAATGTACTGATTCTTTATTCCGCTTATAGAATTTAGGTCGGTTCTATGTTTTTTCCCTAAATTTTGAAATGAATGATGTGTTTATGATAGATGTTGGCGAAAGCGTGCAATGCACCTGCACGTTAGCTAGTTTTTTATAATGGCTTGTGCGCGTTTTATGTTTTAGTGGGCCGCACATGGTGATTCTAGCTTGTTCGGGCCCATTATTGCTGCCGTTGATTTTTGTCCATCGGACGGATCCAAATCCGACTGTAATTAGCCCAGTTTTCTGTGGAATGTAGGCTAGCTAGTCCCTTTTAGAAAGTAGTGATAAGTTACTTCCATTGTATGTCTTTTAACCTTTGGCTTTGGAATATGTGAACTACAGTTTGATTTTGTCAATTTCGTTGTTGTCATACCTCTATGCAAACAATGACATTATGCACTACTAAAACTATTTTGTATGTCTGTGATGCATCATGGGTTACCATAAGCACTTTTATCATTTGTCATTCATAAGGTCTTTTATTTATCCATTATGATGCTTTTCAGTGATAGTAATCTCTAATCTGGATCATGATGATTTTCTTAATAAACCTTTAATGGACGAACATGGCTGGGTGTCCAATTTCCAAAGTTGCAGACTTCAAAAGGGTGTGTTTTCATGCAGATTTTTTATTTCTCAGTACTGAACTTTTGCTGTCTCACCCTTAAGCCATAAACTACTCTCCTAGTTTGGCTTGTTTGGCAGCTTAAGAAAATTATCAAGAATATACATCTAACAACTCTGATACTGCTTGGTACATTTGCAGCGTAAGCAAATGACCACAACTTGGAAGCTTTTCTGATGCTGCAGCTGTACATCATGAACTCAAGGTACTATTTGTCCTTCGAGTTGAGATACTATTTATAGATGGGTAGAAAAAAAAAGCTCAAAGCTCGTGGCTTGGATCGAGCTCAGCTCAAACCAGTAGTCATAACGAGTTAAGCCGAGCTGAGCTTTTAGCTCGCAAGCTACTCGTTTACCTTGTTTGTACGAAAGGTTATCATATCTTTTTTCTTTTTAACTAGTACTTAATCCTTTAATTACTTCTAAACTATTTATATTTATTTTTTTAATAATGGATAATCCGGCCTCGACTTCAATAGAAGCTAGTCATATTTATATTTAGTGAGTTCTTTATAAGTAGTACTTAGTCCTTTAATTACTTCTAAACTATTTATATTATTTTTTTAATAATAGATAATTCGGCCTCGACTTCAATAGAAGCTACAGTCATATTTATATTGAGTGAGTTCTTTACAAGTTAGAGTTTATTATTATATTAATATATAATAAATTAATGAATTTAAAATTATAAAAGGTAATATAAATGAGATAAAATTTGTTAACATGCCTAACGAACTAGCTCGCGAGCTGAGCTAAGCCAAGGTTTTAGCTCGTTAAACTTAACGAACCAAAACGAGTCAAGCCATAATGGGTTAAGTTGGCTCATTATCCACCCCTATCTGTAGAGCTTGAGCACGTTTTCATGCCCTTGCTAATTTGCTCTCAGTACCAAACCATGCCTGAGCCAAAAACAGGGCTCAACGGTTTGACTCCCAACAAAATCTGGTTGAATTTTATTAAAAATTTACAATCCAGTTTAAATTCTTTGAACTTGACCTGGAAACCGAGCGGTTTGTGTTCTCAAGCTGAACCAGAAAGTCCGGTTTTCATCTGTTTTGTAAACCCTGCTTATCACCATCATCGTTGGCTTTCTAAGAAGGAATTCACTTGTCAAGCCTGAAACTCTGAAATTGCGTGTTTCACGGATGATCTTACCTTCTTGCCGTGATTCCCCCACGAGAAGTATCCCTTGTCAGCACACTCCAGATGCTCGTCTTTGGCAGATTCATTTTCAGAGTACTGTTCAGTCAAATAGCTTCACTGAATTTTTTTTCATGTCGCTTTGAGTCTTAGTAGCTGAAATCAAATGTGCCTTTGAAAACAAGAATCATCAAGTACAGGAATTCATTTGAAGAGGCATATATGCAAGCTGAAGTTCTTAGGATTCAGGAGAGTTAAGCCAGGCAGATTGGCAGCGCCATCAATCAGGCATACATACATGTACAGTAACTGATCAACAAACAAAAATAACTGGGCAGCCATCCTGCACAATAACATTCTATGGTGCAATCTACTACTCCATACATATCGACATCAGAATTATACGTACAGCAATAGATTGATAAATTAGATGGGTGACGAAATTCAAGACATCACACAATGTAGAGAAGATATCAGAAAGTGGCCTGCTCAGGACCATCCAAACATGGCTAGATGGACTAGCTAGCTTCCTGCCGTCTGATCAAAATAACAGGACAAACTCATATGTGAAACATGGACGCAACCACACTAGGAGGTAGATATGTGCAACAGAAACAGATAGATGCAGTGACATATTAAGATCTGTTCAAACTTCGAAGTCTAAATTCCAAAGGCATTACAGGTAGAACCCATGGCACAGGAGTAGTACATCTTTGGGCTGAGAAAGCTGTCATAAAACAGTTAACTTCAGGGGATAATTATGGAAATTTTTTTCAAGTATCTACCATTCATAATTGCAGGATAATCCCTGTCTTGGAGAACACAAGCAATTGATTTTACAAATCTATACTTTCTCAATTAGTTAGCAGTTGATATGGATAGGGAGACATACAAGATGATTCACTTAGAAAGAATATTGATTTAACATGGATACTGTCATAATAACTACAAAAGCTTCTTGGAGGTTATGAAACTGAAGTTCCAAGTCAAAATACAAGATAGTTCACAGAGGAGAATGTATAGATGGATTCACAAGTGAAATTTGAGCTTCGAAGAAAGATACGAGAACTGAAACAAGGCATGAGGGAATTAAAGATAGGCTGGACAGGAAGGGCAGATACAGGGATTACAAAAGATAGATGGAACTCTGAGCTAAACTGTTGGTTTCTGCAATTTGGATCAGGCTATCTGCTTATTTATGTCATTGCGATGAAAAATATTCTCTTCTACGTCATTTCGTAGTGATGTTGTTCTGGTCCTAAGTGTATCTATCATCCCTGTCGAATCTTCATTTCACTGCTGAAAATAAATACTCCATCCATCCAACAATATAAGCATTTCTAGGTTGTTTTGCAAAGTTTAAGGTAGGAGAAAAAACTTTGGTGTCCTTCATTAAATGAGAGATGAATGGGGATGCGAGGGTAGTTGGGGGATGGGACAAGTAGTAGTGTAGGAATGCTTATATTGTTGGACAAAATTCAAATGTTTCAAATGCTTATATTGTTGGATGGAGGGAGTATATAGACAACCAACTAAGTGTAAGTAACCTTTTGAAAAAGAGAAGGTGTAAGTAACTGGGTGAGTGATGTAGGCATAGTAGGTTCAGAAGGAAAATCTGGTACAACAGAACCACTTTATTCTATGAACATATTGATATCAGTCCTGCAAATACACAGCTAGTAGATGGCTTATCTGATATCAATTATAAAAGGAAACGAAATCTGGGCGAACCTAGCCTACTGTAGTCTGTTCTTGCTAACAATACATATGGTTTTACCAAGATATCCATGCAAACAATGCCTTCTGTTTGACCAAGCCAAATTCAGTATATTCCTCTGAACAATGTATATGGTTTCACCAAACCTACTATGGCAAATGTTTTTACTGGTTGACATTAGTTTGTACGAAGTACCAATTGGTATCTTGAAATTATATTAAACTCATTTTTTTTTCATCACGCAGCAATCGCTCATTTTCTTTCATCACGCAGCAAACACTTCCATATGTATAATGGGACTATATCTCAAACAAATATACACAGGTTCTGGGTCTAAAAAGTACCTGCATTCTAATCTAAAAATTGCATAAGTATAATCATATCAACAATTGAGTAGTGACTACAACGTACACACAGATGCAACTGATGCAATACTGATAAAGTAAAATACAGCACACATCTACATAAATCCATTATCCATCCATATCTGGATTGAGGGTGTAGAAGTGTAGAACACACTAACACCATCAACTCCTCTTTTTAAGGAGTATAGCAAGAGATGTCTCAAACAGGTCCCAAATGTGTGCCATGCTATTCTGTGTTAATGAGTATGTATGCCAAAAAAAACGATGGATAAGGAATATCTGTAGATCAGTCAGCCATAACCCAAGTCGACTATGAAATGGCAAAGACAATATACTATATGAGCCAAAGAAAAAAGGCGTGAATGCTGACAGCCCATCACATAAACCATGCATTGAAAAAACATCATGCGCAAAATGTAGCAACTGAAACAAGATAATATATTCTGGCTTCAACAGGTTTGTCAATTGTAAAATAGATGTTACACTGTTTTGATCTTATGAAGCAAATAGTAATTTGATTGGCCGAAAATAACTGACAGATTTTTAGTATTGTGTCAAGGCAAAATAGTGGTGTCACTTATGATTTATGAGATCATCAGACAAGGAAATAGAACAAACAATAGACTTGAGACATCACATGCCTAGTATTGATTATTGAACATGAAGTAGACAGATGGTAAGAATTCTCACACAGATGATACCTCTTGGACATTCGAAGTTTTGATCAACACTAATAAAATTTACCAAGTAGCTGAAAAATCATTTAACTTTTCGAATTCAAACCATAACTCAGTACAGTTGAGATCATCCATTGAGGTCAGAAATTTGCAGAAGAGGAGTTAATATAATAGTGTTTGTATTACGTAACAGTCATGTAGCAGGGACAAACTGGCCTGACCAAGAATGCTAAATGAAGCAACTTATGTCGCAGACATGGTGTGCTATGCTAAATTTAACACTTTCCTTTATTCCAACAATATTTATATTGAGAAAAGATGGAAGTGGCAAGTCTTGTATTATGTTCAGCAACTCATACACACATGTCACCACGTGCATGCTTAAAGTATATATAAAGCACCCAAACACATTACATAATTACATCCCATTCATGACAAATCTAAACTCTAAACTGAACCATCTCATTAATTGTTCGCATATCAGCCATATTGCTACATACACAGTGTTCAATTATTCAACTCCTGTTACTCCCTCTGGTAACAAAAACACATCGTATTCATGTCTCAAGTCAAACTTTTGAGAATTATTCAACCCTCTTATACTGTATACACCTGCAGTTATTCAATCTCTTTCACTGCAGTTATTTAATAGGGTTATGTATGAGTTGACCATACATACCTCTATTAAATCACACACTACAATTATTCAACCTCTTGTACTGCATTAAATTAGGTACGAGAGTGGAAATGTTGCAATAGCTACAGTGTTGGTTTTATTATTAGTAGACAATCATTGTGAAACGTACATCCCAACAAAATAGACAAACACTGTGACACAGAGGGAGCAAATGAACTCCACTTATATGTGTTCAATATGTTGACAATGGCACATATCACTATTTAAACTACAGTGGTGCAGATGGAAGATTGACATATGACTGCTAGATTTTGCCATTATCTAAAGAAGGCCTATGAGGCTATTAATGAAGGGCAATAAGAAGTCTGAGATGATTTCTACGAACTGCAAACAGAAGTGTACACATTATAGGTTTTAGTGCGCTTCACATATCTCCTTATGTCCTAGATAACACTGTGTAGCCCTATGCACTATCGGGGATGTAAAATTCCCACTCATTTGCCCTACAACCAACATTATATACTAGCAATACGTAAGACAGTCTAAGTGAAGAACTTAAACAACTAGGTAATTTAGACGGCAATGGGATCTTTATTGCAATTTCTTCAACTCATAAGGAGTTACCACATGTATTAGTATAACCAATGCAAAACAGAACAGAAAATAATCCATATCAGTTGACATACCAAAGGTGTTCTGCAAAGGCATCTTGTTACATTGCTCTGGGATCAGACCCAAATGGCCACACATAGATCATCTCATCCCATCCGGTGCTCGCAAGCAACCCTTCAACAAGCACACTCATGTCGATCCCCGCAACGAATTCAGTGTGATGGCCGTACCTCGCAAGCAGCGCGTCCTCCTTCCGGTAATCCCACATGCACACCGTCATGTCATAGGAGCAGGACATGATCATGCCCTGGCAGTGCGGCGAGAACCGGACGCGCTTGACGGCGTACCCATGCCCGGCGAGCTGCGTCAGTGGCGCCTGTGGCGAGCGGACGTCCCAGACGCGGATCGACTTGTCAACGGAGCCAGTGGCGAGAATAGACGGGTCATACTTGTCCCAATCGAGGGAGAGCACCTCGTGATCGTGGGCCGGGATGACGAGGGTGGGCGCCGGCTCGCGCACGTCCCAGACCCGCGCGGTGCGGTCGCCGGACGCGGACGCGAAGACGTCCGGGTGGCGCGCCGACCACGCGGCGGCGTAGACGCAGTAGTCGTGGCCGCGAAAGGTGCGGACGGAGGCGGGGCGATCGGGGGACCAGAGCTTGAGTGTGTCGTCCCAGGAGGCGGAGAGGAAGGCGTCGCGGCGGACGGGGTTCCAGTCGATCCCGTGCACCTCCCGCGCGTGCTCCCGGAGGAGGCGGACGGGGTTCTGCGCCGGCGGCAGCGCGACGTCGAAGAGGCGGACGGAGCCGTCCCCGGAAGCGGCGGCGCAGAGCGACTCGTGAGACTCCGACCAGGCGCAGTCGAAAAGCGCGTCGGAGGTGGGGAAGGCGAAGAGCGGCGCGGGTGCGGGTGCGGGTGCGGGCGCGGCCCCCAGGCCGCCGGCGGCGGCGGCGGAGAGGTCGAGGACGAGGAGGTGTCCGTTGCCGACTAGGCCGAAGTGTTGGGAGGCGGCCACGAGGAGGCGCTGCTCGTGGAAAGGGCTGAAGCGGACGGAGAAGCCCGGCGCCGGCGCCTTGAACGCCGGCATCGCGGCGGCGAGGGGATCGGTGGTCGGGATCCCGACGGCCGGGGACGGGGATGGGGTGACTTGGGGAGACTTGGATTTTTGCTTTTCTTCTCTTATCTTCGTCCCTCTTTTTCCTTTTTTCTCTATTTATTAATTACCAGCTCATTTTTTCCGGGGGATACATTTAAAAGAGTAGAATTAGACTATATTTAACATACAACTCTTAATTCCGTTTTCATAAATACCGATGTATTATTTATACAGTTATTGTTTGTTTTAGTGCCTAATTATATCTTATCAGCTAGTTTCCATCATTATAGTCTGGATCCATCTTGCTTAAACGCTAATATAATTTTATATTTTTCTTTGATTACGTGGTAATTATGTGTTTATAGGACAAACATGATGTCTCCTTACTTTTATTATATACAACCATATCACAAAGTTATAATCTGGATTTATCACAATCAAATGTCGTATATATTTCTTCTTTTATTTAACTAGTAAGATGCCCGTGTATTGCAATGGAGTATTTTAATTATGGGAGCGCTAATTGGCGCACGTGCCCCCAGCGTGCGTTGTCCAAATCGAAGGTGCAGGCCCCACGCACGTGCGAGGCAAGATTGGCCGAACGCGATGCCGTTTTCGATTGTATCGGGGAGGAGACAGTTAGCTTTATTTATTTTCTCATGTGCATACTTACATCTTTGAACTCAAAATTCAAAAAAAACAAATCAAATTTGAAACTTTTCTTTCAACTCCAAATTTTAAAACATTGAACTTAAAATTTGAAACTTTCAATACAAATTTTGAAAAATTCGAGTAAATTTTCTACTAATAATTTGAAACTTTCAACTCTAATTTTGGAACTTTTGATCCAATTTTCAAATCTAAACTTTTAACTCAAATATAACTTTCAATTGAAAATTTTAAAAACTCTACTCAAAATTTGAAAATTTCAACCTAAAATCAAAAAATTTTAACTTAAATTTTGAAACATTCAACTAGATTTGAAACTTTCAACTGATATTTAAAACCTTCAACTCAACTTGTTTATTTATTATTTTATAATTTAAAAATTATTAAGCGCTAATGATGGTTAGCGTTAATTGTGCTCCTCACCCTACACGCGACTTAAGAAGTCGGCATGCGCATGCCGTAGCAAATCCGTTTCAATTATATAGAATTATTATTATATATAGTCTGAGGACTATATTGTAATTAACAAAAGATTTGTCATTTCTTTAGCCATTTTGGAATTGTAAAAATTCAGGGGCTAAAACTAAAATAATACTGAAACTGAATAGTACTATTTACAAGGACTATTCCACAATTCTTTGAAAATCTAGGGACTTTTTTGCATAATAGTCCAAACGTGGGCTGAAACCCAAGCGGCCTTTCAACTTGCTTTGGGCGTGTGTGGGGGGCACGGATATTGGGCTGGCGGCTGACCCATTTGGCCTGGGAACAAAAGGGGAGAGGGGAGGGGCGGTTAGGGTTGCCACCTCCCCCTCCTGTTCAACTGCCGCCGAGGTTTTCACTTTGGATCTGGTTTCTTTGCAATTCTCTCTCACATCGACGGCCTTTCTATTCTCCCCGAAGTTCCCATCCTCCCGGCGCACGCCCTCCTCGACCTCGTGGGGCCTCACGCCATAGGCATGGGAGCCCGGCGGCAGTTGGCTCCCTGCGGCGGCGGAGCAGCCTGGCTGGCGCTGAAGGGAGGGAAACCGGCTGAGGAGCAGTCCAGGCGGTCGATGGTGACGGCGGCGCCGGTGCAGATCCACGTCGGTGAGGTTGCTCGCCGCTTGGCTTGGAAAGACCAAGCGCCGATGTCTTTGTGCTCGTACCATTCCCCATTTCCCCTTGCCGTTGGCCCACAACAGCAGTGGCATCATCTCCTTCCTCTAGACCACCGCAACCATGTCCCGCCCTGTCTCTCCTCCATCTTCGCCAGCTCCACCGCATCCTCCACGGCATCGACGACCACCACCAACGCGGCGGCATTGCCAGCACGCCCACTCCTTCCTGCCTATGTTGCGTTCCAGGGGCACCTGTGCTCGGGCCCGACGACACATGCCACCTGTTTGACGAATTGCTGTGCCACAACTACCCCGCCCTCGCACTCCGGGAGGAGGAGGATGGGGAGGCGGGGGCGGGTAGCGTTGCGGCGGATCGAGGAGCAGGTGCGTCGCGGGATCTGCTTTCGGAAGCGGCTCGTCGGGCTGGAGAGGAAGGCGGAGGAGCTCGCCGTGCCTTGCGACGCCCACGTTTGCTTCATTGTCCTCTCTTGCTCCGACGGCGGCCTCCACCACTTCGCCGCACGCGCCACGTACGCCCCCCCTCCGCTGCCCACTATCTCCTCCTCCTTTCTCACTTTCTCCCCAAATCTGCTCAACTCGTGCCAGTGATTTTTGTGTTTCTTTTCGGACGCGGTCTGAACTTTTTGTGTGGGGGGGTGTTGATGTCAGCATGACGTCAGCGATGGACGGACAAACGGAATCAATCCTTATTTTTATAATAGTAGAGATTTATGTGGTGGTTTAATTCCTTGTTTTTGTTGCTTCCATAAATATAACTTAACATTGTACAATATGTATTGTATAAACAATTATATCGATTAATCTCCTCCGCAATGATCTAGACATAGCACAACCAATGTCGTGCATCTTGCTCTCTGTGTACCGTAGTAATTTCTATGTTACTAGCAAAATATTCATGCGATGCAACGAAAATAAATTTATGGTTGCAATCAAGCTCTCAATACTCATTAAAGTTCAGAAACCACTTTGCCCTTCCTACCTTACTCCCTCCATCTTCTTCCTGTTGCATGCTTCTCAAATCAGTAACTTGTGATCGGAAGAGGCAGAACCGCACATCACTGGAAGTAATTAATCAAACTCAGGACAGCAAAGTAAATTGAGTCCAAGCATAACCCTTACAGGTAAAACTAAACCGAGATGCAAGCGGAGGTTGCTTATAGTGCAGTACTCGATCTACTGCTAGAACGAAGCTAAGATACAAAGTACAAACTGTACCATAGCTGCATGCACAAAGCTTATCTAAGGCAGACAACTCCAGGTAATGAGAAACATAGAAACGTGTCCATAACTCTGATGACAGCCAGAAGTAAGGGTGTAAGTGGGGCGGGCCGAGCCGCTAACCCAATGGCTGGCCTATCCCTCGCTACTATAGAATCAGTTTTCGCATATGGGTAGAACAGGTTTTCGCAGGCGGATAACCGGCCCACCTGGGAGAAGGGGTATGTGAAAATACCCCTTTTCTCAGGCGGGTTTGCCCCCGTATGTGAAGATCAACCTACGATAATCGATCTTCGCAGACGGCCCACTTAAGATCTCGCCTGCGGGCGGGCGGCTTAACAGGCCCGCCTGCACAAACCATTATCGTAGGCAGGCCAGTTAAGCCGCCCGCCTGCAGTTTTAATTCCAAAAATAGAAAAAAAATACTTTTCTGTTTTATTTTTTTCCATTAATTAATTGATTATTTAAAATTATCTCCAAATAAAATATTATGCATTTTCTAGTAATTGACATCACCATATGTTGGACAGTAATTGACATGAACAATTAATTGTCATGCACTAATTAATAATTATTACACAACGTACTTCCTAATATAATTATTCACAACAAATATGTCTACATAGTTAACAAATATTTGTGTCATATATATGTAAGAAGCATATGTTCTTTTTCCCACTCTCGAAATTTCTTGTACTTGTCATCCGTAGTATATGCACTCTCATGTTCGAAAAATAGACCGAGTGTGTTACATATGTCGCGGTGGATAAAGTGGCACAAGTCAGCACAGAGAGTCAGAAGTGTTGTCTTGTTCATCGTCTAAGTTGGCCCAGATATTTGATATAACTACAACAGGAATAAGATAAGCGAGATGTTACAAACAGTAATATGTGCGTCCGTACAAACATATTTAATTAAGTATGTATATACACTGTTCACGTGTGATGTAAACCTACCGTAGATCCTCATCATCTCACACACGTAATATCCGCAGAGAATAGTCCCTGCGGGTTGTTTATAGCATTGTCCAAGGAGTAGTAACAACGTAAATTAAATATAAATATGTATTTTGAGACATAAAATATATTGTTCGCGTCATTACCGGCCACTTTGTCTTGACAAGCAGTTTTTCCCTCTTCTTTTCTACTGCCCCTCCTTTTTTCATATACTATTTGTGTGCGTTGTTCGGAAAATTAAGTAGATATGGTATAAGAAAATAGATGACGAAGGCAACAGGTATATACAAGGATGATTTTAATTTCTTACATGTTCAAAAGAACGAGGAATTCCATATAATTGGCCTCCGGGTAATCGGTCGGATCACAGACCACGACTGTCATGTCCTTTGGGTATATAATGAATAAAATATAGTGGTTGCTACAGGCGAAAGTTCTGAAAGTTCTTATAGAAGAAATTGCAAACTTACTTGAAGTTGTACGGGACCATTATGCATCTCTTATCTTGATAAGATAGCATTGCCCGTCCAATGTATACCCCCACTTCACGACTCTTGTCACCATGGAGTTTCTCGATATACTTCTTCTTCTCTTCCGGTGACTTGTCCTTGAGCTCCGCAGAATCGTCACGTATGTCGACGGTGTGTTGCGTCTTGTAGATTCTAGTTGGGTTAAGGTAGCCAACCGGTTCCCTCGTTTGATCCGCATCGTGTAATTGTAACCTAAACATGCATAATGGCTCAAAACATCAGGCACCATATCGATTATAGATTGGTCGATTATGTATAGAAAGAAGAGTAATCGATATATATACTTACAGAGCCCATGCGCCGACAAGATTGACTTCCAATTTTTCTAGACGATACACGGCGTGCATATCCTTGAAATCGATAAAGAATACGTCCCCATCTCTATCCATGAAAGCATCTTTTGGCACCCTGGCACTTAACTAGCTTAGGCCTACTTTACTAGCCTTCATGTACCACTCATGTCACCTAATCATTTGCCACGGCAAAGTCCTCAAGATGTGCGTTGGAATAAAAGGCTTGCCATTTTCGAATTCCTTAGGTATGTCATCAATAGCATAGCACTGATTTCATGTCGTCTCTACCTCTGAAGGCCATAAACAGAAACTTGTCCACGTGTTTTGATTTGACCTTGTTAGCGTACGTGGTTATTTCTATGGAACAGCCTAAGGTGGAGAGGATGGTGGAGTAGGAGATTTAGCCCGAGGTGGAGCAGACGGTGGAGGTGGAGTGCCCTGTTGAGCTTCGATTTGAACCTCAAGGGCTGGCGAGCTTCGAGGTGGCGGGAAAGGTGGATGTGGTGGGGAAGACAGCGGTGGTGGGGAAGTTGAAGGTGGTGGGGAAGGTGGATGTGGTGGGGACTTAGGTGCCTTGTCTTTGGGGGACTCCGGGTTTTCCGGTGACGAAGGACCTGGCGGGGATGTTGGCTCCGGCGCAACAACTGTCTTCTTTGGAGCCGCAGTCTTCGATGCACTTGCGGGTGATTGTTGAAGGAGCACGATATCCCTGCGATGCCATAGTATGAATTGATTGACCGCATCACCTAGAAATTTGATTCCCTCTAGCATGGGAATATATAGCTCGTACTGGTTGCAGTCGGCATTTACCCTTGCCACCTGGACCCTCGTGTAGTCGTCAGGTATCTCCTGGCAGTGAAACTTTCTGCTTGGTATCGCCATGTCACTAGCAACCTCCTTTGTCCGGCGTGCCCTTCTAATCGGCACATGTAACTTGCAAGGCGTAGGACCGGTTATGTCATCTACTAGGTGTCGGGTCGTAGGTGATGACGCTATGCTAGGTTCCTGGTGCTGCGCAACATGTTGCAAATCTACTGTTAATTTTTCTTGGTTTTTATTCATCAAATGAAATAATTGCTCAACCACTTCTTTCCTAATTTCTTGCCTCATGTTCTCCTTGTACCTATCACGTCTCTTGTAACTTCTAGCGTCTTTTGGAAACCCTTCCTTGCCCCTCTAATGCAGCCAAAGTGCTCTGGGTTACCCAACGCAACGCGTAGCTGATCTTTCTCCTTTCTGGGCATGAACTCTCCACTTTTTTGCTTCTTGGAGATTTCCTTCAAATTTTTGGCTATTTGTTCGACACTGGGGTCTGTGAATACCAACAGTCCGTTGTGGAGGCCATGGGCCCCGGGTATCTCATGGGAAGCTTTGTGGCCACTCGGATAGAGGATGGGCCTAATTCTGTAACTAGAGATACAACATGACTTGGTGCATATTACCTTGTATGACAAGAAAAGGGATAGAGTCCTAGTCGAGTACGATGTATTCCTAGAAAGAAATCCCTTGGTCAAGTCCGACTGGGATTCCTATCTGTAACCTTACCTCCTAAGTATATAAGGGGAGGCGAGGAGCCCCCTGAGGCAGAACGATCTCACCAAAGAAAACACCACAATCTCATCAGATAAACTTCAAAGGCAATACACCATAGCTGAAAGTAGGGTATTACCTCATATTGAGGGCCTAAATCAGGATAAATTGTTTTGTGTTCCTTTGCAATCCATCAAGTTTAGGTATCACGAGTAGTCTCATATTATTATTGCCGATATAGAGCATCGACAGTTGGCGCGCCAGGTAGGGGCTTCGTCGAGATGATCTTCATCAAGCCTGATGGATCCTACCACCTGCGTTGACGGCATCAAGTTCTTCCCTGGGCAAACAATCAGCTTCGGGAGCCTAGACTTCGTCGCCGACAAACTCGGCGACCTCCTCCTACCGACTCGGATTCGACCCGATCGGCTAGGAGCCAAGCCGGCTTCGCGCCAGTCGGCCTACTCAACGCTGCAGCTGTCTTCGGCGACCTGCTGCGGTGATTCCTAAGATCCATGAGTCCAGGGACAACTCCTTTTCCCGGTGTTCGACTCGGACTCGGCCTTGTGCCGGCTGAGATCGGGCTAGCGGAGGAGGAGATCGTAAATCTCCCGTTCGGACTCAGCAATGCCGTGGATAACTTCAATCTAACTCCGATGCGGCAGATCCAATCCCCTGGAGTTTGACTCAGGTACGGCCCAGAGCCGCTTGAGATTAGATCTATGGAGGTTGGAGTCGTAATTACCCCCTTGAACTACTCTGACTCTGACTCACAGTCAAATAGCAGTTTGGCAAGCTTTTCTCCACCGCGCAAAGTGTTCATGGCATCCAAGGGATCAACTCCCGCACAAGATGCACATCGACTACGCGATCAGTAAGAGGAGGAGGCTCGCCGACTATGTGAACAACAGGAGGAAGACGCACGACACCTGCAAGTCGAGCGCAGTGCTCGCAATGACAATCTGCGCAAGGCCAAGTGCACAGCTAAACAAGAGATCCTCCAAACCCGAGTAGTCGACCATGACATCTTCGTGACCCCACAATAGAATGTCGTGGCTGCTGTTACATTGCTGGACACTTTGTTGTTTGGGCCGGATCACCAGGCCACCCCGACCATCGCAAGGATCAAGGCAATGATCACCGCTATAGCATGCCAGCAGCGACAATAATCTGGAGACACTCTCGTACCGTCAAACAATACGGCCTTTGTTACGGTGGTTTCATTTGCTTCAGCACGGCACCGAGTAGTTAGCTCTGGTCAGCATCACTCGGAGTCACGACATACGTCACTCGGCAATCCGAGTAATGACTAACGGCGGCACCATCATGACGACCGCCGTGACAACCAGGATGCACGAGGACGACTACGGCGGGATCTTCGCCACGACATCAATGCTCGATGCTAAGAACGCGAGGAGAATGAGCGCTGCCAACTAGAAGATGAGCATGAGCGCTTCGGCCTTCACCACGAGCGATTTCATCACCGTAGTCGGAGCCGGAGCTCTCACCCAGATGAAGGAGTACTGGCGTTCACCCACGGGCTACAACAAGTTGACTTGCCATTTGGAATAGAGAAGTACGATGGGAAGACCAACCCGGAGTCCTGGCTCACAGTCTACACCTTGGCGATACGAGCGGCTGGAGGCAACCACAAGGTCATGGCTAACAACCTACTAGTCACCTTGGCTGACTCAGCAAGGACATGGCTGACGGGGCTTCCTGTTGATGCCGAAAACCCGCCGGGGGCCGTCCGGCGTCTGGGCGACACGCGAAGGCCTGGGAGATTTGCTTCACTCTAGTGTAGGTCCTAAAGTCTTGAGGTTCGTAGGCGTGCTAGTCAATTTGACCCTGCAATTGACAAGGAGAGAAGATGTCAAATTTCTGAGCCAATCGGCTGGAAGCCGGCTTGGACTCATCTCATCGGCCGATGGCCGATACGCACTGTAGCACTTATACGTCGGCTGAAAGCCGATGACGGCAAGAGCAATAGCATAATAATAAACAAGTATTGCACTAGCCGATTATTGAAGGGATGCTCGAAAACCGGCTATAAACTTGGTAAAATAAACAAGCGGAATGCATGAGTAAAATAAACTAAAAGGACTCCAACCAATCATAGTTTAGAGTTACTGGCAATGCCGTGAAAATACTGCCCGCGCCCGTGCCCGGGCCCTTGTTCGCATCTGTGCCCGGGGTCTTCCTCCGCTGTCCGTGCCCGTGCCCGGGTCCTTACCTAAGCTCGTGCCCGGGTCCTCACCTGAGGTCGTGCCCGGGAACCTGCTTGTACTTGCACTTGGATCGGTAGAGAAGATCAATCGGCTAGCCCTTAGCCGATCGTAACAGTAGTGTAGGCAATAATATATAATAAAGCAAGCAGTATAATCGGCCGTATTTAAAAAGAGATAACTTATCGGCTAAACACTCCGATAACAACATCGCATAAAACCCATCGGCTTATTAAGAATAACGTTATTATTCAGTCTAGTAGATTGGACCCAACCGTTGCAGCACAGACTGACAATAATAACGAGATCTCGATAGGCCGATAGATCTAATGCAATCGTGATGTGTATGATAACTTATCGGCTATACACTCCGATAAGACGCTTGCACATAAAGTATCAACTTAGCAGGACCGATTTATCATTAGCAGTTTAGTAGGTCGGACCTAACCGATGCAGCACAAACTGACGATAAACCACTCCCAGTAAGCCGATACGATCTATGCACGCGTGATGTGATATACCTAATCAATCTATGAGATCAAACTGAACTGATGCAGCCATAGATAAAGTAAATATATCGTAGTAAGCCGACTACCATAAACCGACTAGAATATCGGACCTAACCGAGGAAGTCCTAGCCGATAGGTAGCAGGGGTGACGAGACTTACCCTCTCGCAGGAGGTCGGACCTAACCGATGCAGCCCGGCTCGAGGAGCAAGATCCCGTCGGAAGGGTGGCGATGCGCCGAAATTGTATTGTATCGAGTGATAATTTACACAGTGCCCGGGTGTACGTATTTATACCTCGAGTTACATGAGTCCTTATAGGACACGATACACGATTTCATAATTATAACAGAAAACGCTAACAAGACCTGACCGGACACGAGGTCAGGTTTCCTAAAGATAAACACTTGCCTAATTAATAGGTACAGCAAATAACTGCCAGGCAGCGGTCTTCACGGCTCCTCCTCGGAATCGGTCTCTTTTGGACCAATTTCTGTTAGTTGACTGCAATTTTCTCCTTTGACCTAATCTGATACAGGGCCTTACCAAATTTTGGCGTTAACACATGCCCCCCAATTTCGGAGTTCTTTATAGGACTTCGAAATTCTTTTGTTTTGGGCCTCCATACTTCTTCCATGTCAAGGCGGCCCAAGGTAGCCCACTTGCCATAATTGTTTGAAACAGTGCCAACGGCCTCGATTCCCGCCCGGTCATCATATCTCTATAAAAACGCTTCGTCTTCCTAGCCCTTTTTTACGCTTTCACATCACCAGAGCACCACCGCTTCATCTTCCAAAGCTTCACCAAGCTCTAGCAAACCCAGACGAACCGTCGCATTCTTCTTCTTCAGTCGTTGATTCCTGCGTCTTCTCCCTTTCTCGCGATGGCATCAGCATCCGCAGTCCCTGAGGTAATCTTCCTGCCTGATTGTTTTTTTTTTTAGATTTGCAGCCCATATGAATCCGATCTGCTATGTTCTTTACCTGTTCTTCATCGTGTTCTTGTTTACTGTAGCATCTTAGAGACTAGATCTTAATCCCGGCCACCGATTACCCCAGCTTTTTCTATCATGGCCCCATGGGTAGCGAAGACCCCACAGATTTTATAATCACCGAGACCCAGCGTATTCCTTTCAAGAACTCGGCCATGCGAGTCAGTGACTGGACCAACAGCTTCAGGTCATGGCCGAGCAAGCTGCCTAGGTGGAGAGATTGGTACATCAGGGTATCGGCTGCGAAGAGAACCTACTGGGAAGAATCTCATATCGGTCACTGCATCAATCTTTCTCTGGCCGATATGGAAAGAAATGAATCCCTGCTCGCATCAGCCTCATACTTTTGGTCCGATGCTCTCAATGCCTTCCTGTTTGGGCACGGGCCTATGACCCCCACCTTGCTGGATGTGACCATGCTCACCTGTCTTGACACAACGAGCTACATCGACCCCTTTAGGCTTCGCTTCAAACCTGCTCATCGGCTCCAAGCAAAGAACATCGGCGGCTGGTCCAGGTACATATCCCTTCACAATAAGGGAACTGGATCGGTTGATGACCGGAAACATGTTGCTTTCCTGAACTTATGGCTAGAGCGGTTTGTTTTTGGTGGCGCAACCCTCGGTCCGACAATCAACATGCAATGCTTGGCAGAATGCTTGGTTGATTGGAAACAGATCCCCTTGGGGCAATTCCTCCTTGGCGCCACCTATCAGCTGCTTCACCAAGTGGCAACTAAGCTATCGGCCGGCCAGCCCGTCGGCCATATCGGGGGCCCTTGGTGGTTCGTACAGCTCTGGCTCAATATCTACACTTCCAAGGCCGTCCCTGAGACTTCTCTTCTCAAACAATCCTTCCCAGCCGATTACACAGAAGACCAAAATCCCATTTACCGCCGATGCGTTTCCATGGGCGAAGCTGCATCGGCCCTCTCCGGCGGTAAGATAATCCCTGCCGAACTCAGTCAGTGGTTCAAGGCGTTTTACTACGGTTTCACCAGAGAGGCCATTCTCTGGTTTGCATACAATGACGCATCATCATTTGAGATGCCTTCTAATTTCGACCCACTTAAAGCTCTGGATAATGATGAGTCCAAGGCCATCTTCCTATCGGCCATCACCCCTCGTCTGCTGCCAATTGGCTTCTCTCTAGGCCGATCGCAGCCTTCGTATGAGTTTTACCATCCATCGGTCGGTTCCCGCCAGCTTGGCCTTGGTCAGCTTCCGATCGGCCTGTTCTTCATCGGCAAACTTCAGGCTCGGGGCAATGTCAGCAACACCCTAGAATATGATCGGATGCGGACTTTGATAGACTCCCTTCCTCTAGGCGTCGCCACTGAGGTATACATCTGCACTGCCAACACCAAGCTTTTCGTCCGATGGTGGTCAGAATGGAAAAAACATCTATTCAGCTTAGCGGTCACCTGCTACTGTTCCCGCCTTGACACTGAGTACATCGAATCTGATGAAGAGGTAACACCCGTAAGCTTTAACTATCATCTCCAATCATCTCTAACTCTTATTTTGCAGGTTGCCAGCGTCGAGCCCCCGACAACAAGCAACAGTGGTCGGCCGATTCTGTATCAACCTCCATCGGCCACCCCAAACTTAGGGCGCGACGCTCCATCTCCATCGGCTCTCCTCAAGGCCCCTCGGCCGATGGGGCAAAAACGGAAAAAGTTAGCACATCGCCCCTCCCTGAAGAAGCAGAAAACCAATGCCGATGTTGTTGCCCCGACGCCACCTTCTCCTCAAACAACATCGGCTCCCTCATCTCCTCAGGTATGCGCCAAGTCTTAATATTATTACCCACTTTCTCATTTATCTTACCAATTTCACTTTCAGCACGAATCATCGGCTCCAGAACTTCATCCTTCTTCTGACATCCCTCCAAGCACTGAGCCGATGGCTTCTTCAGCCGCCCCACTCTCGGCACCAAACCCCTCAGCCGTCGATGAGACCGCTCCTATTCCATCGGCTGACATCGGCCCCTCCGAAGAACAACCTATTCACCTCCCTGAAGCCGATGTCACCCAAGCTGCCGATGTCCTTCCTCAGGTAACCTCTTTATGCCCATATTTCGCTTTTAACTTTCCACTGATCTTTTACCGATGTCAATTTTGCAGTCCTTGGCCGACTTGTTTTCTTTCGACATCGGCAAGTACTTGGAAGCAGAAGACGAAACAGCCACCAGCGCAGCAACCAAACCGTCATTCCCAGCCGATGTGCGTGATTATTTAACGAACATCAACAATCGGCTGGAAAACCCAATTGATGCGCTAGTGGAAAACTGTGGACCGATTCGGGCAAGGCTTGCAGAAATTGAACACCATCTACCCGAAGAACTCGTCGATGCATTAACCTCTACAGCATACCTAGAGTCTCATAGGTTTAAACTCATCAAGCTCAGACAACGCATAGCCGATCGTGCTGACCAACAAAAGATTACTCAAGATATCCAAGCCGATCGGCTATCAGCCCAGATAGAGAAGAAGAAACTTGATGACATGGCAGCTGTTCCCCAAGAGCTCCAATCCAAGCTAGATCAACTGAAGAAGAAGGAAACCGATTTGCTGGTAGAACTTGAAAAAGTTCGCAAGGATCTCGAAGCAACAGAATCCCATCTTATCGGCCTACCGCAAGCTATCCAAGACCAAGAGGCTAAGGTCGCAGCGACAGTGCGTCAAGTCATTCATCGGCGCAAGAACTTGAAGACCATTCTGAGTTCCGATGAAGACGATATCCGGGCCATCAATGAAATTGACCAAATCCGCCTGCACGCCATTAAAACAATCCAAAAATTCATGTAAATTAATGACTGATGGCCTCTTGAAACATGCTGGTTGTATGGTAACATATCTCGATCGGCCCTGTTGCCTGCCCTCTTCATCTTTGATAATATTTCTGTTTGTTTGATCTAAAGGCGATATCGATTGATATCGGCTGTCTTTAGGCGATGCAGAAAAACATCGGCTTTCTGAATTACTTAGAAATCGGCTACACTTAAACCGATTTAAGAGTTGATCCAAACGCTAGGATAGTACTTCTTGAGATATTTTCCGTTAATCGCTTTAGTAAACTTTGTGCCATCAAGATCTTCTAACACATAGGCATTACCAGGCACACAGCGACTAATCCGATAGGGCCCCTCCCAATTAGGCGACCATTTTCCAAACTTATTATCTCTGGACCCGATCGGCAAAATCAACTTCCACACAAGATCTCCCTCGGCAAACGACTTACTCACCACCTTTTTGTTGTAATGCCGAGCTGCCTTAGCCTTGTTTTCCTTAATCCTTTCCAATGCCCTCAACCAATTCTGAGCCAAATCTTCAAGTTCATCTGTCATTAAGTTATAATAATCATCGGCTGCCAATTGATTTTGCAAAGAAATCCTCCTAGAGCCGATGTTAGTCTCCCATGGTAAAACCGCCTCATGCCCATATACTAATTGATACGGTGGCACCCGAGTAGATCCATGACATGCCATCCGATAAGCCCATAGTGAATCGGCTAACGTAGTATGCCATCGCCGCAGCTGCTCATCAATCTTCCGCTTAATTAACTTGATCAGACTCTTATTAGAAGCTTCCGCCTGTCCATTGGCCTGAGCGTAATAAGGCGATGAATTTAATAATTTGATCCCCATACTGGCAGCAAACTGTTGAAACTCATCAGACACGAAGATAGACCCCTGATCAGTAGTTATTGTCTGAGGAATCCCAAACCGATAAATTATATGCTCCTTCACAAACTCGATCGCTTCCTTGGACGTAACCTTCTTCAAAGGTACTGCTTCTACCCACTTAGTAAAATAATCCATTGCCGCCAATATGAATTTATGCCCTTTACTTGATGGAGGAAAAACCTGGCCGATCATATCAATTCCCCAACCTCTGAACGGCCACGGTTTGATGATAGGATTCATAGCCGATGCTGGTGCTCGTTGTACGTTCCCAAATTTCTGACAATCTTGACACCCTTTATAGTACCTAAAGCAATCTTCCAACATTGTCGGCCAAAAATATCCTATTCTTCTCAGCAACCACTTCATCTTATGAGCCGATTGATGAGTCCCACAGACGCCTTCATGCACCTCGCACATAACCACCTTGGCTTCTTCCAAATTCAGGCACCTAAGCAGAACTCCCTCAAAAGTCCGATAATATAATTCCCCATCAAGCAGCACATACTTAGTAGCTTTATACCGAATTTTCCTGGCAACCGACTGTGATGGATTTTTCAAATAGCCAATTATCTCCTGTCTCTAGTCACCGGCCTTGTTCTAAACATCAGTATCGGCTATTTCAACCTCATCCTGCCTATTCAGCCGATACACTGAAGCAATCTGTGCAAGATCATTGGCTTCCAAATTCTGCTCCCTGGGAATATGATCTATTGATACTATCTTGAAATCCTTTAACAAATCCGTACACTCCTCATAATATGACCTTAAAACATCATCCTTGCACTCATATTCTCCAGACAACTGCTTGACCACCAATAAAGAATCGCCAATTATCTCTATGATATCAGCTCCGATTTCCTTCAAGAGTTGAAGCCCTTTCAGCACCGCCTGGTATTCTGCCTGATTGTTAGTCCGATAAGGCTTAATTGTAAAAGCAAATTCAAAACTTGCCCCCCGAGGTGATATGATAACCAAGCCGATACCAGATCCATGCTTGCAAACCGATCCATCAAAAAACAAAGTCTATGGGATCGGCTCTACATAGTCTTCGTAAGCCCCTCTGTGCTGCACAATGAAATCGGCCACCGCTTGTCCCTTGATTGCCTTAGCCGATTCATATCTCAAGTCGAACTCTGTCAAATCAAAAACCCATTTACCAACTCGCCCTTTCAAGACTGGAGCCGACAACATATATTTGACCACATCGGCCTGGCAAACTACTGTACACTCAGCCGATAGGATATAATGCCTTAATTTTGTACACGAGAAATATAAGCACAGGCATAACTTCTCCACCGCAGGATATCTTGTTTCAGCATCCAAAAGCCTTCTGCTCAGATAAAACACAACTCGCTCTTTTCCCTCAAATTCCTGTATCAAAACAGACCCGATGGATTTCTCATCGGCTGACAAGTACAACCTAAACGGCATTCCTTTCTGCGGCGGAATTAAAATAGGTGGGGAACTCAGATAATTCTTGATTTCGTCAAATGCCTTCTGCTGTGCTGCCCCCCACACAAATTCTTGATCGGCCTTCAACTTCAACAATGGAGTGAAAGATTCAATTCTTCCTGATAAATTTGATATAAATCTTCTCACAAAATTAATCTTGCCGATCAACGATTGCAACTCTGTCTTATTGCTTGGTGGCTCTGTAGTCTTAATGGTCCTAACGCTTCGCTGACTAACTTCAATTCCTCGCTCATGAACCATAAAACCCAAAAACTGCCCAGCCGATACACCAAAAGCGCACTTATTGGAATTCATTCTTAGTCCGTATTTCTTGGCCCTCTCCAGCACTTTTCGTAGATCGGCTATATGGCTTTCCTCACTTCTAGACTTGACCACCATATCATCAATATAAATTTCTACCAACAAGCCGATGAGATCATGAAATATATAATTCATCGCCCTTTGATACGTGGCGCACCGCACTTTTCAACCCAAAGTCATTACTACCCACTCATACAAGCCGATAGCTCCTGGACACCGAAATGTAGTCTTATGTATATCTTCTTCAGCCATAAATATCTGATTGTATCCTGCATTGCCGTCCATGAAGCTGATAATCTTGTGGCCGAGGCTGCATCCACCAATAAATCTGCTATCGGCATTGGGTATTCATCCTTGGGGTAGCTTTATTCAGATCCCGGAAATCAATACATATTCTCAATTTTCCATTTTTCTTCTCCACCGGGACGATATTAGAAACCCACTCAGCATACCGGCATGGCCTTATGAACTTGGCATCATACAATCTCGTGATTTCCGCTTTGATCGGCTCATATAACTCTGCCTTGAATCTCCTTGGAGCCTGCTTGAATGGCCGATATCTAGGTCTAATGGGCAGCCGATGTTCAACAATCGATCGGCTTAATCCTGGCATCTCATGGTACTCCCAGGCGAAACAATCCCGATACTCCTTCAACAGTGCTATCAATTCTTCTCGAAGTTCAGGACTTAATTTTTTGCTTATGTACGTCGGCCTTGGCTTATCTCCTGGTCCTATATCAATCTCCTCTAAATCATCAGCCGACGTAAATCCTTGCCCCAGTTTCCCTTCGAAGTCTTCGATGGAGCCCATCAGAGTAACAATTCAGAGCCGACTTGCTGAATCGGCTGTATCTCCCGGCTAGTGACCTTAAGGTAGTCTCCTTCCCATACTTTCCCGGAAAGGCAATCAATACCATCGGCTTCCTAGACTGGTAAATCGGTCATTGCGACGTTGGTCGACTGATCTGCTAGGACCACTTTGACTTGCTCTCACTGCCACTGTATCAAACATTGATGCATTGTCGAAGGTACGCAACAGTTTGCATGAATCCAGTCCCTGCCGAGAAGCAAACTATACGACCCCTTCCCGTCGATGACGAAAAATGTGGTGGGTAATGTCTTATTCCCCACTGTCAACTCCACGTTTAATACACCTTTCGCTTCTGATGAATTCCCACCGAAATCCTTTAGCACCATATTTGTCTTGATCAGATCTTCGGCAGTTTTCCCCAATTTCCGGAATGTGGCATGAGGCATGAGATTAACTTGCAGCTCCCTCATCAACTAGCATCTTTGTCATCGGCTTCCCATTTACGTAACCCTTGATGTATAACGGTTTCAGGTGCCGATGCTCTGACTCTTCAGGTTTATCAAATATGGCCTGATCGGGTTGTAACGTCAGTTGAGCGAAAACCTCCTCATCGCCTTCTTCATCTGATGAAAGTGCTTTATATTCCCGAGGTAAAAAGAACACCATATTTGCTGGGGCCGATTGATCAGGTTCATCATCTTTCCTCTTCACGCGCCAAACCTGTTTTAGTTTTTCTTGTGACGATGATCGGCCTCTCCTGATCTTGACTCCGTTCTTCCTGTTGCTCTCGGTGTCGTAGACGCTGGGCCCTTCTCTTCTGATTTTTCGTGAATATCCCACTAGGCACCATGAGGATTTTGGACTTGTTTTCTCACGTACTTCCTCTCCATCCTCTTCAAAGAACTCTTTCATGGATCGGCCTAATCGGCTATGAACCGATGCCCTTTTTCCCAGCAACCGATCCTGCGAAAAAACCCTGCTGGGATCATGCCGATCCCTGTACAGCTGCACTCGGGGCCAATTTTCAGCTGACGGTAGTCTCATCCCTTGATCCCAGTAGATTCAGAAAAATGGGCAGTCCCAATGCGGACTATATCTTTCTGACTCATCCCTCTATTCTCATATCTTGAATATTTCTCTATCATTCCGATGAAGTAAACCCTTGACTTATATTTTTGGCGTCTCGCTCCATCGGCCTGATTTCTTGACGATGATCCCGCATAGACCATATTTACGGGAAACGGGTGCCCATCGATCTTCATCGGCTTCTTGCCTTCAAATTTGATTCTGCCCTGTTCGACAGCCGATTGAATTTGTTGCCGAAAAACCTTGCACTCATTAGTATGATGCGATATAGTATTGTGCCACTTGCAATATCTTTTCTTTTTTAGTTCTTCGGCTGATGGAATTACGTGATTTGGCGGCAGCTGTATCTGCTTCTCCTGTAACAGCAAGTCAAAGATTTTATCGCTTTACTAATATTGAAATCATATACCGCTCCTCCTGCCGATATCCTGACCCATGGGCATGACACTGATTTCTTGTTCCTGGCCCACTCCGCCAATCCAACTTCAGCATCGGATTCCTCATCGTCCGAATCCGATGAATAGACCTGCACCTGAGCAACCCTTCTCTGGTACTTATCCCTTTTTGCCTCTTGAAACCGGCTTTCATGAGCCGACACCTTTTGTACCAGGTGCGCCAGGGACTCGAACTCTTGCGAAGAAAATCTCTCTTTAATCGGCGCCAAGAGACCCTGGAAAGCCAGATCGGCCAGATGCCCATCGCTCAGGTTTAAACTATAACATCGGTTTCTGATATCCCGAAATTGCTGAACGTATTCCGGTACTGTTTCATCTGGTTGTTGCTTAACCGATGTCAAATCTGACAGTCTCAACTCATGAATTCCAGCAAAGAAATATTTGTGAAACTGCTTTTCTAGATCGGCCCACCCCCGGACGGAATTCGGCGGTAATGAAGAGAACCATGTAAAAGCCGATCCAGATAGTGACAAGGGAAAAAACCTAACCCTCAGGGCCTCTTCAGCCGACGCCTCCCCGCACTGTGCCAGGAATCGGCTAACATGTTCCACTGTAGTCGTGTTGTCCTGCCCTGAGAACTTAGAGAAATCCGGGACCCTGTATCGGTGTGGTAATGGAACCCTGTCAAACCACTCAGGATATGGATGCCGATACATGAACGCTTGTTCCTTGGGCTTGATCCCGAATTGCTCCCTTACTATTTCAGCAACTCTAATTGATAGATCTTCTTCCCTCAGGTTGTCTTGTTGGTACTGAATAGGTGGAATTTGTTGCCGATTTGGTCTGTGATACTCCCCCTGGTAATTACCTGGATCGGCACCACCCGCTGGATAATTCTGTTGATATCCCCCATAATAAATAGATCGGTGGTATCCAGTAGGAATATCCTGTTGCCCTCCAGTTTGCTTTTGTGCAAACATGTTTTCTGGTATATATCTGTTGATGTTGTAAGCATTCTGAGTTGGTTCAACCTTCGGTGGGAGGTAAACAGGACCCCGAGCAGGTTCTTGAATAATCGATCCATCCACCGTCTTCTTTATAAGATTATGAAGTGTGTTCACCAGAACTCTAGACTGATTGATGAGTGCATGATGAACTGCCTCATTCACCATCTCTTGCAAAGGCTTTACCGGTGGACTCTCAGGCGGCGTACGACTCGATTCTCCAACCAATACTGGCTTCGGAAACTGGGATTTTTGAATCGGCCCTTGCCGTGTCATGCTGAAGGACTCTAAGCACAACGTCTGAAAGTTGGCCATAGTTTGCTCAATTTGCTGTTTTTGTTCCTCTGTTAAATCTTCCAAGCTGACCGGAATTATGTTATCTGTTTTGACTTCTTTCCCGGCCATATTGCCAATCTGATTGTTGAAAACTTTGCGTTGAAACTTTTGCGTCGAAATTTCGCGTCCCACCAGGCGTGCCAAAAACGTGTTGACGCCGAAAACCCGCCGGGGGCCGTCTGGCGTCTGGGCGACACGCGAAGGCCTGGGAGATTTGCTTCACTCCAGTGCAGGTCCTAAAGTCTTGAGGTTCGTAGGCGTGCCAGTCAATTTGACCCTGCAATTGACAAGGAGAGAAGATGTCAAATTTCTGAGCCAATCGGCTGGAAGCCGGCTTGGACTCATCTCATCGGCTGATGGCCGATACGCACTGTAGCACTTATACGTCGGCTGAAAGCCGATGACGGCAAGAGCAATAGCATAATAATAAACAAGTATTGCACTAGCCGATTATCGAAGGGATGCTCGAAAACCGGCTATAAACTTGGTAAAATAAACAAGCGGAATGCATGAGTAAAATAAACTAAAAGGACTCCAGCCGATCATAGTTTAGAGTTACTGGCAATGCCGTGAAAATACTGCCCGCGCCCGTGCCCGGGCCCTTGTTCGCATCTGTGCCCGGGGTCTTCCTCCGCTGTCCGTGCCCGTGCCCGGGTCCTTACCTAAGCTTGTGCCCGGGTCCTCACCTGAGGTCGTGCCCGGGAACCTGCTTGTACTTGCACATGGATCGGTAGAGAAGATCAATCGGCTAGCCCTTAGCCGATCGTAACAGTAGTGTAGGCAAGAATATATAATAAAGCAAGCAGTATAATCGGCCGTATTTAAAAAGAGATAACTTATCGGCTAAACACTCCGATAACAACATCGCATAAAACCTATCGGCTTATTAAGAATAACGTTATTATTCAGTCTAGTAGATCGGACCCAACCGTTGCAGCACAGACTGACAATAATAACGAGATCTCGATAGGCCGATAGATCTAATGCAATCGTGATGTGTATGATAACTTATCGACTATACACTCCGATAAGACGCTTGCACATAAAGTATTGACTTAGCAGGACCGATTTATCACTAGCAGTTTAGTAGGTCGGACCTAACCGATGCAGCACAAACTGACGATAAACCACTCCCAGTAAGCCGATACGATCTATGCACGCGTGATGTGATATAGATAATCAATCTATGAGATCAAACTGAACTGATGCAGCCATAGATAAAGTAAATATATCGTGGTAAGCCGACTACCATAAACCGACTAGAATATCGGACCTAACCGAGGAAGTCCTAGCCGATAGGTAGCAGGGGTGACGAGACTTACCCTCTAGCAGGAGGTCGGACCTAACCGATGCAGCCCGGCTCGAGGAGCAAGATCCCGTCGGAAGGGTGGCGATGCGCCGAAATTGTATTGATCGAGTGATAATTTACATAGTGCCCGGGTGTACGTATTTATACCCCGAGTTACATGAGTCCTTATAGGACACGATACACGATTTCCTAATTGTAACAGAAAACGCTAACAAGACCTGACCGGACACGAGGTCAGGTTTCCTAAAGATAAACACTTGCCTAATTAATAGGTACAGCAAATAACTACTAGGCAGCGGTCTTCACGGCTCCTCCCCGGAATCGGTCTCTTTTGGACCAATTTCTGTTAGTTGACTGCAATTTCTCATTTGACCGAATCTGATACAGGGCCTTACCAAATTTTGGCGTTAACACTTCCCTAGCGGTCAATTGGCTCCTTGGGGGAACTCCATGAACGTTTCATCGTAAACTTCCAAGGAACGTATGAGAGGCCATCTTCCAAGTACGATCTGTACCAGTGCCACCAGAGGAAGAACGAGTCTCTCCGTGATTTCATCAAATGGTTCTCTGAGAAGAGGAACTCGATACCCAAGATTAAGGATGAGGTTTTCATCGCCGCTGTCTACAAGGGAGTCAGGGACACCACGTTCATTGCTAAGTTCATTCGAAAGCTTCTAAGCTCTGTCAAGGCTCTATTTGATATGGCAAACAAATACACCAACTTGGCCGATGCTGTTGTTGAAGCCCTGGATGATAAGAAGGAGCCCCGAAAGAAGGAGTGGAAAGACACCGACGAAGTGGCCCTGACTAAGTCCGGCAATCGCAAACGTAAGTCGGACAACGTTGTGGCAGCTGTTGAACGCAGCCAACCGCGACCCCCGAGGACAGACGAATGCCAAAAGGTCATGAACGGGCCATGCCCTTTCCACCCAAAGGGGAAGCACGTGGCTAAAAATTGCTTCATACTCAAGAAGTTTGCTTTTGAGTAGACTTCCACGTCTGGCGACAACAAGGACAAGGACAAGTCAGACTCGGGTGTAGCCGACGATTATCAAGATCCCCAGGCTGAGCTCAACCACATATTTGGACGGCCCTCTGTGTACGAGTCCAAGTGAAACAAAAGCTAACGACCCGAAAGGTCAACTCGGTCTCGTTAGACACCCCTCAATACCTGCGTTGGTCAGAGATGGCAATCACTTTTGACCGCGCGGATCACCCCGACTGAGTAACTCATCCAGGACGTTATTCACTCATCCTAGATCCGGTCATTAGAAGCGTCAAATTGAAGAAGGTTCTAATCGATGGAGGAAGTGCTTTCAACATCTTGTTTGCCAAGACGCTCGACGAGATGAAGATCGCTCGATTCGAGCTGTGGCTGAGTACAGCTCCCTTCCACGGCGTAATCCCCGGCCTCTCTTCTACTCTACTTGGATAGATTACTTTGCCAGTTACTTCTGGCACGCGGGAAAATTTCCGCACCGAGAACATCTACTTCGAGATTACCGACTTCGAGACTACATATCATGCTATACTCGGACGGTCTGCACTAGCCAAATTCATGGTAGTACCTCATTTTATATACATGGTGCTCAAGATGTCAGGACCAGCAGGAGTACTTTCCTTGTGCAGTGATGTCAAGCAAGTCTTCACCTGTGACAAGGAGAGTTGTGAGCTGGCCCAATCTCACGAGGCAGCTGTCGGACGGAGAAATATCCGACTAGCTGCAACAAATGCAAACGAGGACGATCAAGTTCTGGCGAAGAAAGCAGCCAAGTCGGAAATTTCAGTGGATTCAGAGACAAAGAAGATCCCCCTAGACCCTTCCGACCCCACCAAGACTGCACTTGTTGGGACTGGACTCGACCCCAAATAGGAAGATGCGCTCGTCACCTTCCTCTAGGCAAATAGGGATATATTTGCTTGGAAGCCTTCTGTCATGCCTGGTGTACCAAGGGAGGTGATCGAGCATTCCTTGAATGTCAAGTCGGATGCCAAACCAGTCAAGCAACGACTACGGCGCTTCGCACAAGACTGCAAAGATGCTATTCAGGAGAAGATAACCAAACTCCTTGCAGCCGGATTCATCAAAGAGGTCTACTACTCGGATTGGCTGGCAAACCCAATTTTAGTTCAGAAGAAGAACGGTAAATGTCGTATGTGCGTCGACTATACCAACTTAAATAAGGCGTATCCCAAGGATCCATTTGATCTACCCAGGATAGATCAGGTGATCGATTCAACTGCGGGATGCGAATTACTCATTTTCTCGACAATTACTCGGGATACCATCAAATCAACCTAAAGGAGGAGAACTGCTTGAAGACTTGTTTTTGTCACGCCATTTGGGGCATATTGTTATGTCACTATGCCGTTCGGATTGAAAAACGCTGGCGCAACGTATCAACGTGCTATCCAGCGGTGTCTTCACACTCAACTCAGGTGCAATGTGGAGGCCTATGTAGATGACGTGGTAATCAAGACCAAAGTCAAGAAAGACCTCATTGCCGACTTGGAAGAAACTTTTCAAAACCTTTGGAGATACAAGATAAAGCTAAACCCGGAAAAATGTGTCTTCGGAGTACCATCGGGAAAGTTATTCGGCTTCATCGTATCACAACGAGGCATTGAGGTAAATGCAGAGAAAATTAACGCTATCATGAGCATGGCACCCCCGACTAGCTAGAAGGATGTATAGAAGCTGATCAGTTGCATGGCGGCACTCAACCGATTTGTTTCTCGACTCGACGAACGAGGTATGCCCTTTTTCAAATTACTGAAGAAAGTTGATAGTTTTCAATGGATGCCTAAAGCCCAATAAGCTTTCGAAGACTTCAAGAAGTTCCTTACGTCACCACCGGTGTTGGCGTCACCAATGCCCCAGGAACCACTTATGTTGTATTTGGCAGCGACTACTCAGGTAGTCGGCACGGTGTTGGTAGTTGAGCGGGCAGAGCCAGGACACATATAAAAAGTTCAAAGGTCAGTCTACTTTGTCAGCAAAGCGCTAGGTGAATCCAAGATGAGATATCTTCAAGTCTAGAAGCTGCTATATAGCTTGCTCATAACTGTCCAGAAGTTGGTGCACTACTTTCAGTCGCATCAAGTTACAATCGTCACATCGTATCCAATTGGGGACGTCCTACACAACCACGAAGCCACCGGCAGAATCGCTAAATGGGCGCTCGAGTTAATGGCGTTTGACATCGTCTTTCAGCCACGAATAGTAATCAAGTTACAAGCACTTGCCAACTTTGTGGCCGAGTGGACAGAAGTTCAGACGGCTACATCAACAGATAAGTTAGAATACTGGATGATGTACTTCGACGGTTTTCTACAGATCGGCAGAGCAGGGGCTAGCATTGTCCTGATGTCACCCACTGGAGAAAAACTCACATATGTCCTTCAGATACATTTTCCAGCATCTTACAACGTCGCCGAGTACGAGGCACTTATCCACGGGCTCCGCATTGCCATGTCACTCGGCATCCGCCGACTAGTAGTTCGCGGGGATTCTCAACTCGTCGTAAATCAAGTTATAAAAGACTGGACATGTCTGGACGACAACATGGCGGCGTACTATCAAGAAGTACGGAAGCTGGAAAACAAGTTTGACGGGCTGGAGATTACACATGTACAACGCTAGTACAACGAAGCTGCTGATGACAATATGGGATTCAAGCGGGAGGTGGTCCCGAGTGGAATTTTTGTCGAGCAATTATTAGAGCCGTCAGTCAAAAAGAAACCAGTACTCGAGCAGTCGGGGGCTGAACCTTCCACGGCAATAACAGATGTGCTAATGATCTCTCAGGATTGGCGGAATCCAATCATCAGATTTCTCCTGGAAGATGAACTCCTAGAAGTTCGCAGTGAAGCTGAGCGGATCAAACGTCGAAGCAAATATTTCCTTGTAGTCAGAGAAGATCTCTATCGTCGAAGCGCATCCAGAGTTCTCATGCGCTGCATCACCCTGGAGGAGGGCAAACAGATTCTGCAATCCATCCACTCGGGCATTTGTGGCAACCATGCTACATCAAGGACGTTAGTCGGAAAGACTTAGAGGCAAGGATTCTTCTGGCCGACTGTAGTTACTGATGCTAAGGACATAGTTCAGACATGCGAGGGATGCCAGTTCTTCCCTCGACAAACATATCTGTTAGCTCAAGAATTACAAACAATTCCAATATCTTGGCCTTTTGCAGTTTGGGGGCTTGACATGGTCGAGCCGTTCAAAAAAGCACTAGGAGGGTTCACACACTTGTCCGTCGCAGTGGATAAATTCACAAAGTGGATCGAGGCAAAATCCATTGTACCATAACAGCAGTAAGGGCAAAGACTTCATCATGAGTATCATATACCGATTTGAAGTTCCTAATCGCATCATAACGGACAATGGCATTCAGTTCACTGGCGGCATTTTTCTAGATTTCTGTGACGACTTTGGCAGCATGATCTGTTATGCTTCTGTGGCACACCCACGAAGCAATGGGCAGGTCGAGCATGCAAATGGCATGGTCTTACAAGGTATCAAGGCTAGGGTGTTCGACCGACTACAACCATACGCAGGGTGGTAAGTGCAAAAGCTTCCATTCGTTCTTTGGTTTTTAAGAACCATAGTTAGTCGGGCAATAGGGCAATCCCCTTTCTTCCTAGTCTATGGTGCCGAGGCTGTGTTACCAACTGAGTTGGAGTTCGGCTCTCCGCAAGTTCGGGCCTACTTAGAAGATAAATCAACCGAAGACCGACTCATCGAGCTAGATCAGTTGGAATAAGCAAGGGGCATCGCAACTATCCAGTTGACAAGGTATCTTCAAGGCTTGCATCGTTATCATAGTCGGAATGTTCGTGGCCTCTCCTTTTCGGTGGGAGATCTCGTTTTGAGAAAAATCCAAACCACCAAAGACATGCATAAACTATCTCCCTTATGCGAGGGGCCGTTTATTATCGCTGAGGTAATACGTCCGGACGCCTACTGACTAAAGACAGAAGGCGGCGTCCTAGTCAACAACTTATGGAACATAGAACAACTACGTCTTTTCCATACCTAAGTATTGTAATTCTTTTAAAAGTAAATAAAGTTTGTTACTCTGACTCACTACACCGCTTGTTTCAACCGAGTAGTGAGTTGGAGGCTGCATGATAATAACATATCTTTTGCTGTTTATAAAGTTTGACCTTATTTTATCAAAGTCATGAAGTTTTATCATGATTATGTTAAGTTTTCCTAAGTATAGTCGCATGAGGTGAAAGCTTTTTAAAGTTGGTCTCAAACCACTCGGCATAAACTGGCTAGTCGGGTAAAACTAATGATGGCTAAGATGGAATAAGTACTTGGCCAGATATAACAACAAACACCAAAAACATTTACAGTATCTACATATTGTTCTTGTCATACACCGACTACTTAAAACAAGTTTGTCTCTACAATGGCAGATCCTCAGCGATTGCCCTAGCAGTTGGCCTGGCTAGTTTTATCAGCTCTAAACCCATCTCCGGGGTGGTGCCCTCAGCAAATCCCTCACCAATAGGCTCAATATCTACTCGGGAGTAGAGAGACTTTGTCATGGCTAAGGCCTAGGAGATCCCTACGGTGGCGTGCTCTGTGGCGAATTCCTTCAGTATAGCCGGAGTGTCCTAAAGGCGTTGTATCACCTGGGCAGGGGAGCTTGAGCCGGACCTAGCTTGGCCTGGCTTCATGATGTCCAGTAAAGCCTTCGCTGAATCCATTATGGAATCCCACGAATCCTTCACTACTTTGATTTCCTCAATAAAGGCGTCGAACTGTGTCTGCACATTGGTCTTGAAGGCTGCTCATACAAAAAAAGAAGACATAAACAGATATGGATATCTAGCTGGACAGAGTGCCAGAGCAGATATGAAGCTTACTTGCGTACTCGGTGTCGACCTTGGATTTTGCCTTCTCAAGCTCCTTTAGCTCCTTCAGGCGTTCAATTTCCAGGGACTGGTTGTTTAGATATCTCTAGAGCTATAGCCGAACGAAGTTGAAGATCAACAAAACAGAGAAGATGACTACATTTACTCGGATAGAAGGCAAATCATATCTCTGATGGTCCCTGTCTTTTCCTAGTTCTCGTCCCTGAGCTTGTTTACCGAGTCCTTCAGCCACTCCTCCCTCTCCTTTCTAGTCTTCTCCAAGTCGTGTTTGGTGACTTGAAGCTGGTGGAGTTGGGTCAATTGAGGAGCAAGCTGGGAAAGGACCTTACCCATTCTCTCATATCGGCCGACCACTTGTTGCATGAGTCGTGTCACAGTCAGACAAGGCGAGGAGCAACAGTGAAAGATTCCAAGAACTGTAAATCAGCAAGCATGGTTGGATGGACTATGTACCTGGATACTCCTCGACGCTGTGATAGCAGCCTCCATCAGACTGACTCGCTCCCTCTGGGCGGCTTGCTCGTTCAACTCAAAGGTTTGTTCTTCCCCCTCCGATGTGACCCAATAGAATGTCCAGGGGAAGTTCGGTGGAGGAGCTTCGAGCCTAGGGAGGTCATCATCGTCTGAGGATGAGGAGAGAGGAGGAGAAGGAGTCCTGGGCCTAGGATCAACTGGCGGTGCTGGGTTTTCAAGAAGCTCAACAATTGGGACGTCGGCTATGGTGTCCCGACTAGGTGAAGTCTGTAGCCCAGCCGAGTGGGTTGTCTCAACCTCAGGGGATGGGACAACACTTGGCTCGGGCTGCGGCTTTGCAATCTCGGTCTTAGTTGGGACAGGAGCAGATGCGGGGGTTGGTGGCGCTGTCCCCTTGGGATCAGCATCACTTGGCTTCCTATAGAGTTATTCAGCAATCAAGACGCTACAAAACTACTGAAAATTTTCTAAAGATTGAGGATTTTTTATACCTTCTGGAAGTCTTGAATCTCCACCCCTGTGTGCTAGGGGTGGAGGTAGTCGGTGAGGGGCCCGAAGGCCTACTCGGCGGCGGAGTACCGCCGGTCGTCAGGCTTGTGGGCACGGTAGTTGGCGGTGCAGAGCTTGGCCCAGTCGACATTGCACTAGGTGCGGCCAACTGAGGCATAGAGGAAGTTGGCAGTGTGGTTCTGGGACTGGTTGTTCTAGGGGCTGTACTGCTAGGGTCCTTGATCATCGGACCACCTGATACCTTACTCGGTATGCTCGTCTTCTTGGCCTGGTCCATCATTGGTCGCTTCCTAGCCTTCTTGGGGCTGGGTTGGGCTAAAGAGGGGCTGGCCGGCCGCTTTCTAAACTCACTGGCTAGCCAGCCGGGTGGGTTAGAGGTGAAATCGGCAAATTCCTGCAAGCATCAAGCATTCAATAAAGTTCAATTGGACATTCAAACTGCACATCACAGACAAGCATCAAAGATGATGAGGAAACAAAATATTACCGCAGGCTGGGGCCTATCTTGGCAGTACGGTTTGGGGCTCTCTCAGCATTTAGAATCTCGACGACTCCATTGACGAAATAGCTAAGCAAGGTGTCGGTGACGACGTCCTTATTGACAAAGTCGGTGCATTCCCGAGTAGGATCATTCTTCCCCTCATAAACATTGCCAAGATGACTCCTGGCCTTCAGAGGTTGAATCCGACAATTCTAGAAGGTCCTGGCTACCTAGGGCCTGGTCAGCTTCGTGTTCTTCAGCACAACGATCTTCTCCAGCAGCAACTGTACCTAGACCATCTCTGCCTATGATGGTAGAGCAGTCCATCTCTCCAATAACGTGGCTGGATTCCCCGAGAAGGACGGTAAGGAGGGCTCAAGATTAGAATAATAAAACCACTCCTGATGCCACCCTTTCAGTGAGGTCTTCAGGGGAACATGCAAGTAGGCCTTCTTCATCTCGTTGTGGAGTTGAAGGCCTGCTCCCCCTATCACCTGGATCTTGGACTTGGAGGGCTGCTGCTTGACGTGGAACAGGAAGCGAAAGAGGTTGAAATGGGGATTGATTCCCAAGAAGGCTTCGTAGAGAGTGATGAAGATCCAGATATAAAGAATGGAGTTGGGGTTGAGGTGGTAGAGTTCAATCTTGTAATACTCAAGGAGCCCACAGAGGAAATCAGAAGTGGGAAGAGCAATACCACGGTTGAAGAAGAAAGCAAAAACCACTGTTTCGTGGGGGCCTGGAGAGGGGATGGACTCACCGGCGGCGGAATGCCAGTTGATGAGCTCCTTCAGTTGGAGGCATTTCTTCCTCTCCAGAAGGGCGAGCTTCGTGGCGCAGGTGTCCGACGTCGGCCGCGCTCCAGACGGCATGGCGGGGATGTCGAACTACGCTCTCAGCATTGTTAGGGGATGGAATTAGGCGGAAGAGCTTCTGGAAGATGGGAATCGACGCAAAGTAGGAAATTTTCGCAGATTTTTGGAAAGGAGCTCGAGCTATAGGAAACCCTAGCTAGGGCGGAGAGCGCGAAGTTTGGCACGTGTGCAGGAGCTGAAGCGTTTTGGCAAATTGGGGGAGAAAGGGGAATCTTTTCTCTCCCACCGCTTTATAGGCCTGCGCTGGGTAGCTGGTCTGGGCTGGCTTGCTCCGTAATGGGCCGAAAGATATGAGTTCCTAAATAGAATGACTTATTGGGCTGACGGCTAGTTGTGTTAAAAGCACAGTGCAGATGCTATTTTACAAGAACCGATTAAAATAATTAGATATGCTTCATGTTAAGCTTAATTGCTGGACACATGTGTTTAGATATCTAAATTATTTAACAAGGTATTGAGGATATATCCTTATAAGGATCAATAACTGGTCTCTATTAAAAATTAGGGATGCAGGTATCTCTCAACTACACCTAGCCACATATTGGGTTAAAATCCATAGAGTGGTACTCGGCTTACATGCTTAGCCAAATTGCCTTAAGCAAAAATATTTTCAGTTGATATGATGCTGAAGAAGTTCAATTTTTGAGAAATATACTACTCGGGAAAGATTTAAAGGTTAAAGATCTTTGACTTTATGTTTAATTATTTCATAATTAAGCACAAAGTCAGGGGCTACACCTAATAGGTGCGCTTATTCAGTGCACGCTATTCATATTTTTCTATGAAGCACTTCATAGTCTTGTTGCCAGCTGATATGAAACAGGACTTGGAGAAGAGGTACTCGGACAATGGGTACTCGAGAGTAAGGCACTCTGAAAATCTTCACCAAGAAGGATGAGCACTTGACACTAACTGTGACTCAACTATGAAGGTCTCAAGAGCTGCTGTGGAGGCCATGGGCCCCGGGTACCTCATGGGAAGCTTTGTGGCCACTTGGATAGAGGATACGCCTAATCCTGTAATTAGGGATACAATAGAACTCGGTGCATATTACCTTGTATAATAAGAAAATGGATATAATTCTAGTCAGGTACGATGTATTCATAGAAGAAAATCCCTTGGTCAAGTCCGACTGGGATTTCTATCATGTGACCTTACCTCCTAAGTATGTAAGGGGAGGCGAGGAGCCCCTTGGGGCAGAACAATCTCACTAGAGAAAACACCACAATCTTATCAGAGAAACCTCAAAGGCAATACACCACAGCTAGAAGTAGGGTATTACCTCATATTGAGGGCCTGAACTAGCATAAATTGTTTTATGTTCCTTTGCAATCCATCAAGTTTAGGTTTCATGAGTAGCCCCATATTATTATTGCCGATACAAAGCATCGACATCTGTCATTGGTAACTTCTTCGGTGCTCCTAGCACATACCCAATTTTTGCTGCAATCATCTAACCATTCTGCTTCCAAGGGTTTTCCCTCCGCCTTTACCTTTTCTTCCTTCTTCCTTCTTCCTCCATACGTCGACTTTGGGGGCATACCCAGTCGAACCTAGACGACATGGATATTGATTTTTCTTTGCTAATTCAGACATCTTTTTACTCTTCGCTAAGGCCTCCGGCGTAGTCTTTTTCTTGACGAACTCATCTTAGTTGGCCGCGGGGATTTTCTCGTATCTTTTAAAGGGGCTCCGGTTCCACTGGACATACTTCTTGTTTAGATCGGACTTCCATTATCTCTATCGCCGACTCATAAGTGCTAGTGCATACTCCTTTTCTACTTCGCCAAATCCTTCGGGGTATAGGAATCTTTTCTTCAATTTCGTCCAAAGTAGTTCCTTCACACCCTCGCTTACTTTCTCCCATTCATCTACGAGGATTGGACTGTGATCTCTTACCAAAACACCACAGGAGTTGCTCTATTTTCCGGGCACACCTTTAGGCTCAATGAGGTCCCCTCTACATCCTACATGGGTGATGGCGTGTACTTTATCTATTAACTTGTTCTTGCTTCTCTCATTGCGCTTTCGTTTTTGGCCGATGGCTTCACTAGTGGTTGTAGCCGTCTCCGCCCCAGCAAGGGTCAACGTAGCCGTGTCTAGTTTAGCGGAATCATTCGTACCCTTCTCTTTTGCGACAACTTTTCGGCGAGTCTGACGTCTTGTTTCCATCTATTGTACATACAATAGCAACACTGTGTTAGACAATAGTATGCCAACTATTATCGCTAGTAACTTGGCGTAATTCGACGAAATATTTATGGCATGTTTAATCGGAATGTAATCAGGGTCAACGTCCTCATCATTTCTTGCCCTCTTTGTAACAGGATACGGATCACTGGAGGTACGCCACAATGACTCACTGTTTGTTTCTTGTTCGGCTTGTGGCGCGGTCATGGCCGCTGGATCAGTCTCACGTTGAGTGTTCTTTCCGTCCATCGTTCTAATACAAATGTAATATTTTAGGATGGGGAATATGTATAATCATACATACAAATGTAATATTTTAGGATGGGGGATTCTGTAGCAGTGAATCTTAAATTCTTGAAATCCCTGTTTTGACAAGGAACTGTTTGTGACAAAACATCGCATGGATACAAATGTAATGATGAGGAGATTAAGAGAACCATCGTTAGAAATAAAAATCATGGTGGTTGTCGGCATTTTGATTTTAAGCTACCTAGATTAATTGAGAGCAAGCCGATCGATCTCACGGGTAGCCTTTGGTTAGTGTGGAGCTATCTCCTCGTGATCACTATTTTTAATTGTTGATATCGTAAGTATATCTTGACATCCTAACTCAATGAAATTTGAGAAGATGAAAAAAAAACACCAATGAGTTCTCATGAGATAGGGACAAATATGGAAGTCTCTTTTTCACGAGAACAGAACACCATATATTTATAATGTTTGTATTGATTAACTTAATAAGGGCGTGAGATGGTTAAGGAATTTAAAGTACTTAATAAAAACAAGAATGATTCATCATGCTTTGTTTGAATATCGATTTTATGATCAATACAGAAAATTAAAACTTCATAAAAAAATGCGGTAGTAGTTAAGTAAAATCGGGCTTGAAATAATTAATAAGCAAAGATAATGCCAATCCCAGTAAGGACTTGAAAGTTATTGTAGTATTATATGAGTGATAAGTGGCCACGTTAGTTTTAATCTTCACAATTAGTACATTTTAAAATTCATATGCCTTTAAGCTTTTTTCATACAATTTGTTTCAATTGGATAGTAAGGTCTACTCATTGTGCTTCACCTGAGAATAATTTGAAACAAAATCAAGCACGGGTTCAAAAGATAAGGGAGAGGTGGTGAATTATGCTGATTATAAACAGTAATGCTTATTCGTGAGAAAAAATTGAGTTATGGGTAAAATTTATATATATGTGTCCTTAGCAATTAAAAGCAAATGATGAAAAAAACTACGATAAAAAACTCTAAAATTAACTCTAAAATTAAGTTTTAAAATTTAAAAGGCTTATAACCTAAAGGCTAAACTGGCTCTGACCAACGACCCTGCAGGTGCACACCCTACAGTACCAGGTAGTTGGGTCAAACAGGTCATAATCAATTTAGTTAAAACTCGTAATATTACCTTGGGCTGGGCTGAGTAGTCGCAATTGCAACGGCCTGAAATAACTTAGGGCTTTCATGGCTTGTGCGCTTAATTGTCATTCCTAGCCTTGCCAAATTTAACTAAGCTAAATAATTTGGCAATGTAAATTTTTTGGCTACAAACCAAACATATGGCTAATATTTTGGCATTGCCAATTTCTTTTTGGCTTGGGTGACTTTGACTACAAACCAAACAGATCCTTTGTCTTTGCTGGTATTCTAAATTTAGACAGTAGCAGAAATCCAAACTGAGTAAAACCGGGATTTGGCTCTGCGTCTCTCTGCCAAAATTTGACTTAACAGAAAAAGAAAAGAACAGATCATCACCAAAATAGCATCATGGAGGTACAACTAACTACAGTTGTTTCAGTCAACAGAATTGTACATCACAATCAAAATATGTGTGTAGATTCTGACCAACAAACCTCTCATTTCACAATCAGGCAACAGACATGTACATCACAATCCGTTCTTTTTTAGTAGCACAGATTTAAATCCTGAAACAAGCATCACTCTCCTAAATTTAAATATACCATAACATAACTATATAGCATGTAGCATGTAGTGAGCCACCCAACAGGCATAACACAAGTCGAGGATGGTAATGTCATTAGCATTTTGTGAGTAAAATCAGTTCATCAGTTATACATAAAACCAATAAATTTTTCTCGAGGTAACATGAAACACCTTCAGGAGAGTAAAACCAGTCCAGGCGAGGATGTAGTACGGCCGCTCCCCGTTGATGCCTGGCGGCGACAGCCAGGTGAGGATATAGTACGACTACTCCCCGTCGATGCCTGGCGGCGATGGCCAGCGTGCGAGGGGCCGAGGGGCATGGGAGCGGGCGGCGACGGCCGGCGAGGGGGCGTGGGAGCAGGCGGAGGGGCGGCGACGGTGGTGGCTAGATCTGGAAAGGGCACGCGCGGCTCTTTTAGTGGGAGGACGGCAAGGGGCGGCGGCATGGGGCGTAGGGCGGTGACGTGGGGCGCGCAGATGGATAGGAAGCTCGGCGGCGGCACTTGAAAATCCGGCAACATAAACCCTAGAAAGTTGGGGGCGCGCCGGGAGTTAGAAAAATTTCGTCTCCCGTGTGCCCCTATATAGGGGGGAGCATTTTCGTAGGCGGGTGGCTTAAAGGCCCGTATGCGAAAATGGTCTTCGCATACGGGCGACTAAGTCGCCTACCTGTGATAATATTGTCGCCCGTATGCGAAAATGATCTTAGCATATGGACAGCTAAGCTGCCTGCCTAGGGCATCGCAGTGGGGCCCACCTGTCAGCGACTTGATAACTAATGTATTAGGATTGTGAAGAAGTAGCGTTTAAAGTGTATATAAGAATTATAAATATTTAATCAAGTAATTATTTAATAAACTAATTATTAGGATTGTAAAGCAGTAGCACGTAAAATGTATATAAAAATTATAGATATTTAATCAAGTAATTATTTAATCAAATAATTATTAGGATTGAAAAGGAGTAGCGTGTAAAATGTATATAAAAATTATAAATATTTAATCAAATAATTAATTAGGATTTGTAACTTAATTAGAATTTGCAATATGTAATTATTTAGTCAAGTAAGCTCCAAACTAAGTGTAAAATATGCATAAATATTCATAAATCCTCATTAATACGAAACAAATACCTTGCATTCATATATAAAGGGTTAATCCTAATTACATTGCAAGACACGATTCAATTGTTACACATGGGACCTAATATTAGCTTTTCACGATTTTTCCAACGCCATCAATGCGCATGTACGGCTTCATGATTTCTTCATTAAAGGTCTCTTCAATGCTCTTGATTTTATTTGGAAGGTCGGTAAACAACGGCATTGCATCGTGCTGGTTGTAATCTTTGGCTTATTCGATGCCATCGACACCAACGATTCTTTGCTTACCCGACAGAGCTATGTCTTTCTTCTTGTGCGCAGGTTCAGTAACATAGAAAACCTATGTGACACGCTTAGCCAGTACCCACGGGTCGTCCTTGTGGCTTACATTGACGAGGTCAACAATTGTTAGCCCGAAGTTGTCCACGAACACTCCTGTTGGGTGTTTCACCCATTGGCATCGAAATAGGGGATCTGAATGTTTAATTCGTAGTCCAGTTCCCATATTTAATCTATGAACCCGTAGTAGGTGGTTTTTCGTCCATAGTTGTCTATTGCATCCACTCGAACCCCGCTATTTTTTGCCATCCCCTTCTTATCCTTTGACTTTGTATAAAATGTGTACCCATTAATCTCGTACGTATGCCATGACGTTACTAAACTTGAGGGCCCACAGGACAACCTTTTTAGTGTTTTCTCTTCAAGGGAGTCACCATCTGGTAGTTTCTGGTCCTTGAACCATGCGGTGAATCGACACTTGTGCTTTTTCATAATCCAATCTTCTGATCATCCAATGTTACCGGCTCTAATCTGGTTTAAGTGTTGTTTGATGTAGGGCTCAACTATCGCAAGTTGTTGTAGGACACTATAGTGTGCTGCTTGCACAGTAACAAACTCATTGTCGTGAAACTTTTTCTTGCCAATGGTCTTCCTTCCGGACAATCTCCCTTGATGATGAGGCACAGGTAAACCAATGGGGTTGGCATCTTCTAGGTAATCTATGCAACACTCAATGACTTCTTTAGTGGTATATCCCTCTACCATCGACCCCTCTGGATGAGCATGGTTTCAGACGTAGCTTTTCAGAATAGGCACGAACCATTCGTACATCCACATTTGATGTAAGTACAAACGATCTAGTTCGAGTATCTGAGGAACGATGTGAACTATTAGATGAACCATAATATCGAAGAATGATGGAGGAAAGCACATCTCAAGCTGGCATAGAGTCTCTGTCAGAAATGTCTGAAGATGTCCTAGTTCTTCAGGATCCAAAACTTTTTGTGAAATCAAATTAAAGAAGTAGCAGATCTTCGTGATGACGATCTTAATCGCAGTTGGTTTAATTACTCTGATTGCAATAGGGAGAAACACAATTAGTATGACATGGCAGCCATGCGAGTTATAGCCAGAGAGAGACAAGTCCTTCATCAAGACTACTTTCCTGATGTTCGATGAAAACCCGGTAGGCACTCTCAAATCATGTAAAGACTTACACACCCCCTCTTCTCCTCGGGTGTCAAGGTGTAGCTTGCGGGCGGAAGGTATATTTTTCCATTTTCTTGTGGCTAGGGGTGAATCTCTTTCCTGATCTTCAAATTCACCAAGTTGTTAAGAGAGTTTAGACCATCCTTAGTCCTACTCAGAATGTCTAGCAAAGTACCAATAATGCTGTCGAATACTTTTTTCTCGAGGTGCATGACATCGATGGAATGATGAATCTCTAGGTCTTTGCAGTAGGGTAAGTACTTAAAGAAAATAGAGTTTTTCTTAAATGGAACGGCTGGCTCATCTTTGTCTTCCCCATTTTTCTTCCTTTTTGGTGCCTTCTTCTTTGTCTTCCCCAAAACAACCTTGAGATTGACGGTCATATCAAATACCCATTTGCCATTGCAAACTTTGGGTGCAGACCCATTCTCTATTGTCTTGTCAAATAATCTTGCCATCCCCTGATACCTATGCTTGCTTGTTAGGAACTGTCAATGCCTCACCAATTTGTTCGATGATGAAAGATAGATAGATGCGATGTTATCCACGCACGTTATAGAACCCGTCTTCTCTTTGATCTATCCCGAGACGGAAAAATTTGCTAGGTAGTCGTTGATGGTGATGAAGATAATGGCTCTGCAAGTGAAGTACTCCCGTAGGTATTCATCTCACACCTTGATCCCGTCATCCCATAGATCCGCCATATCCTCCAGCAAAGGTTCGAGAAACACATCTATTTCTATCCTAGGTTGTTTCGGGCCTTATATAAGGATGGACAAGAAGATATACTTTTGTTTCTGACATACCTATGTTGGAATGTTACACATGGTCAGTAGTACTGGCCAAGTACTGTGTGAACTGCTAAAGTCACCAAAAGGGTTCATCCCATCGGTACTTAGCGTAAATCTGATATTCCTCGGATCCGAGGGAAAATCTGGGTGTATTGCATCAAAGTGTTTCCACTGGCGAGCATCGGCAGGGTGGCGGAGCTTCCCATCATTCCTGCGCTTCTCGTGATACCATCTCATCAGTTCAGTGTCCCTAGGGTTTCGAGTACAAACGCTTCACGCGATCTTTCACTGGCAGGTTTCGATATCACTAGGGTAGAAATTTTCTTCTTGTTGTGCGGAGATGAATCATCTTCTTGCCTATCAAAATCCTATGATTCATTACCCGATTTGTATCGACTGGTCCCACATGTCTAGCAGCTCTCTAGGTCTGTGTGCTCTTTGCGATACAGGATACAGTGGTTCTCGCATGCATGAATCTTTTGCACACCTAGTGATAACAGACATATGAGTTTCTTTGTTTGGTATGTGTTGGCTAGCAGGAAGTTAGGCTTCGAAAGGATTTTACTTAGGAGAGACAATAAATAATTGAAACTACTATCTGACCATCTGTTGTACGCCTTCAATCTTAGTGTTTCAAGCACTGAATGTAAGACTATCATCTTCCTTAGAACAACCTTCGATCTTCATACAATAGATCTTTTGCAGCCTTCTGTAAAATCTCAAAATTATCTAACTCTCTCGTAGAACCCGTCAACACTTCCGGTTTGGCGTGGCTTAGCATCTCCTCTAGATTGAAATCAGCATTGTCATTTTTCAACCACAAGTCGTTGCTATCAGTCATTTCGTCGTACCGACATATCTACTGTAAAATTGTCACCACCCCCTCTTTCTTCATGATTACCCTCCACTGGAGGTCGGCATATTTGCCGTGATGGGACCAAACCTTATAATCCGCAACAAATCCACGCTTCACTAAGTATGACCTGATTACATCTGGAACAATCCACACTTTCTGATTATTGCAATAGACACACGGATAATATATTTCCTTTCTACCCACTGTCGAAGCATGTGCCCGTCGCACTTCAATAAAAATTCGAAACCTCCTTTATGTACGACTGCTGAAATCTTGGCGTATTGTATATCCATGCCCTATCCATCTGAAAATTCAAACAAAACTAAATAATATCAAACATGCAAACATAAATATCCTAAAAAAATAATCCCTATTGGCATAAGCACAGTTAGAGGGCCCCAAAAACGTACAAAACAAGCGGTACTAAATTATTCACGGCTATCAAGGGAAAAAATTGATTGCCTTTTTAGACAAAAAAAACATTTGTATTCCTCGAAAAAAAATCCCCACCTCTTTCTCTCTCCAAGTAGATCTAGGAGTTCACATACACATTCAAATCTTTTTATTTTGCTTTGAAAAGAACTTAAATTGCATATATATGGATTTAGGCATACCATTGCACTAATATTACATAAATATTTTTGTTCAATTTCATGTTAAAAAAATAAAAATTGTCACATCTAGGTCAAAAAAAACCATTCCCAAGCAAAATTCACACCATCCAAACCATAAGTTCAAAGGAAAAGGTTGATATTTTACACCGGCAATAATATATGGGTTACTCGTGAGACCGAAACTCGATGGATTGCAAAGGAACACGAAAGGTTTATACTGGTTTAGGCCCTCGAGATGAGGTAATACCCTATATCCAGTTGTGGTGTATTTCCTTTGAGGATGTATGATGGTGATCTGATGACTCCTGATCTTCTGCGCCTCAGGAGGCGCCCTGCCTTCCCTTATATACTGGGGGACAGGGTTACAAAGTAGGAGTCCCAGTCGGACTACGTCCAAGGGATTTCCTTCTAGAGATATAACGTCCCCGACTTGGACTGTATCTTCCTTATCGTATAAGGTTAAGTCTGCCTAGTTCTATCATATCTCTAAGTAGCTAGGCCCATCTTTTATCCGAGTAGCCTAATAGCTTTTCATGAGGTACCCCGGGCCCATGGCACCGACAGCAACCCCTGAGACCTTCATAGTTGAGTCACAGCTGATGCCGAGTGCTCATCCTCCACGGTGAAGATTTCTCGAGTGCATTGCTCCTAAGTATTCTTTGTCCGAGTGCTTCTTCTTTCCGAGTCCTGCTTCATGTCAGCTGGCAGCGAGGCTATGAAGGGTCCATGTAGAAATATGAATAGTATGCACCGGATAGGCGCACCTATTAGGTGTAGCCCCCCGACTTTGTGCTTAATTGTGAAACAATTAAACATAAAATCAAAGATCTTTAACCTTGTAGTCTTTCCTGAGTAGTGCACTACTGGTATATGAGATTTTTCAGCATCATGTCAGCCAGAATGATTTTTTATAGTCTTTCCCGAGTATATATCACTCGGAAGTTAGACTCTTCAGCTTCATGTCAGCAAGAAAAAAATTTTGCTCATGGCAATTATTGGCCAAGCATGTAGACCAAGTACCACTTCATGGATTTTCACCCAATATGTGGTCAGGTGTACTTGAGAGATACCTGCATCCCCAATTTTAATGGAGACCAGCTTGTGATCCTTATAAGGATATATCCTCAATACCTGGTAAATAATGTAGATACCCGAATGTATACATTCAGCTGTAGGCTTAGCATGAAGCATATCTGATAATTTAATCGGTTTCTGTGAGTAGCACCAGCACTGTGATTTTAACACAACCAGCGAGCAGCCCAAATAGAGTGTGCTACTGTAGAAACTCATGTCTTTGTCCTATCACTGATAAGCCGGCCTAAACCGACCTACCAGCGCAACCCTATAAAATTAGCATCCCTCGCATGTCAAGATGAGTACTCCAGCGTCGGTAACCGCAATCAGCTAGAGGAATCCTTGTTTGCAGGTCTTTCCGACTTATGTCTGGATGCAGCTGGTTGCCGACAAATGCCCGAGTAGGTATATTGTAGGATCGCTTGCCTCCTCATGTGTGACGCAGTGCATGAGAACTTCGGATGCGCTTTGACGATATAGGTCTTCTTTTGACTTTGGTAAAGCCGAATAAGGTACCTGAACCTCGCATTAGCATAGGATTCGGCTGGCGACTCTCATGGGGCGTACCCTACCCAATAAAATTATAGCCAAATAAGGTACTCGAACCTTGCATTAGCATAGGATTCAGCTGGCGTCCCTTATGGAGCGTACCCAACCTGACAGAGTTGTGACCAAATAAGGTACCTGAATCTAGCATTAGCATAGGATTCGGCTGGCGATCCTCATGGGGCATACCCTATCTAGCCGAGTGGCACATGAGCCCCGACTGGCGCCGGAGGTCAGTTATATTAGATGAATAAGATACCCAAACCTCGCATTAGCATAGGATTCGGCTGGCGACCCTCATGGGGGTACGTTCACCTAGCAGAGTTTGACGAATAGGTACTGAACCTAGCAGCGTAGGATTCGGCTGGGACCCTCAGGGGCGTACCTCCCTAGCCGAGTTGTAACCGAATGGTACTCCGACCAAATAGCATTGCGTAGGATTGGCTGGCGCCTCTGGGCGTCCTCACCTGCCGACCGTGGCAACCGAGCCCGACTGGCGCGGCGGTCGGTTTAGCCCACCAACGGTCCCGGTAGTGGTGAGTACTCGGATGCATCGTGGGCAATCTCCAAGTGGTTCTTTGAAGCGTCACATTCCAGTGTATCTTGGCAGACTCGTCCAGCCCCCAAGCGTAGGAGATAGGCTTGTAGCCTGAGTACTTGTACGCGTATCAGAAACTGGCCTCGCATTATAAAACCATATCGGAGAGTAGCATCTGATGATGAAACAATCACCGAGAAAATTATGGTATTTAACAATATATGTAATATGTGTTTCTCCTCTTATTGATATTAGTTTCCCCCCGAGTAGTTGACCCCTTATATTTTAATCACTCTGCCGACTTAGTCATAGCCCCCTAGCGTCGGGAAGCGCTCTGGCTCTTTCCCAGATACGCGTTTTGGTGACTTGCGTTCGTCTTTCATGGAGCAAAGTTTTCATGGATGAAATTTATGCTCCGAGTACTTTGCAATCATTAGAGAAAAACAGAAAAAAGTGCAGCTTGTACCTATTAAGGTGTAAAAGGCTGGCGATTTCGCGAGGCCCGAGTGAACAAATATTTATCAGGCAAAGCGACTTAGCTGTTCGGCTAATTTGGGAGTGGGGATGCATCCTTGTTGTTTGGCTTTTGAGCCTAAGCATGTACTTTGTTATTCACGATTAGATCTTTAGTTGTAGGAGGTCGAGACATTTGTTACCGCTACCCAGAGGTGTCGGCAGAATGGACTAGGGTCGCACGTTCTGCGGGGACGCGTGATCTCCGGCCACGTCAGCTCCTCCGGGCCCACTTTTCTGCAAAAGAACGGCCAGCCTCAACGGTCAACTCCCGCTGGGCGCCCGGGGCGCCATCTCCATCGGCCCCGCGCCGATGCCCGGGCCGCCCGACGTGCCAGTTGCCAGGTGCGATGCCGGCCGGGGCGACTGCCGTGCCGAGCTCGACTACCGCTGCCGATGCCATTCACTGGAAGGCTTTCCGCGGACCACTTGCCAACGTACTCTGCACGTGTGGGCGTCTCCCGATGGCCGCGGACATCCGACGGGTCAGAAGACTTTGAACTATGGCGGATTCGTTGCTGTGTAAGTCAGAAGCTTTTGACTATGCAGGCCCTTTTTCCACGACCAGGCGGACGAGGGTGCGCCGTCACATCTCTGCGTCT